>JAAAKL020009853.1:0-14796 GCA_010016065.2 Carybdea cf. marsupialis auct. non (Linnaeus, 1758)
AAAAATAGTCATTAACCCGTTTTTTTAAACTTTCTTTTGTAAAGCACTGCCAAAACAATTTTTTTGGACCCCCCCCCCCCACAAAAAAAAAAAAGAAAAAAAAATCTTATATACGGTCCTGCCAAGGTATAATACCATTTTCCGGATTTTTAAGATGTGAGGATAAAATCTCCCCCATTCAAAGTTTTTTGTCATAGTAATTTTAATTACAAAGTGCCTTTTCCGATTCAAGACCATTCTATGGGATATTAAGCTCTTTTTGAAATGCCAAATATTTTGCTGACGAAATTACTTTTGCTGCTAAATGCAGCCTGGAACGAAGTTCTGCCACATTTTTAATTAGAAAAAATGTAGGACATGAATATAAATTCTAATGTTGTTGAAAGTCAAAAAGTTTAAGCTTTCAATTCATTTCTCAATCGTAAAGTCTTATATGAAGACATCTTCAAAGCGAGAAAGACTGTGGTATGTTCCATGTACATGGAACAAACTTCGATGATACCAAACATAGTCCATCTCTTGTAAGAGGGGAGTAAGAAAGAGGACAAATCAATGCTCTCCAAGAAGAAATACAGTTTTCATGAATTTTCAACATGAAACGATGAAAACGCCCTGGTCAAGATTTTTTTTAGCATAGTACTTTCAATGTTAAACTATTCGTTTCGACTATTGACTAAACTATATGACTATTGACTAAACTATGATTATTCGACTATTTAAAAAAATTCACCACAGTTGCTAGTCATAAAGGCATCTATAAACAATTTTCCACATCTTTCTCACATATACAATACAGAATCAAGAATATTAAACTCTGTTAAACACAATCAGCTATGCCAAAATTATGTGGATAGATTTTACACGACTTTCTAATAACAAAATACAACACACAATCACGAATTTTAACTCTAAGGAAGAACACAATTGACCACAGAAACATTAAATGGAACTTTTACTTAACAATATAATATCCATATGTATTGACAAACTGTGCATTTTTAAAGGCTGCAGACTGAAACATATAAATGTTGGGGCAAGGGGGTGAAAAAAGGACAAAATATAGTGGCAGCTTACCTGAGCATCAATTACAAATACAAGTGATCCACATCCACTGAAAATCTGGTCAGAGTCAAATGCAGAATCAAAGAAGTCTATTTGTCCAGGGAAATCCCATATCTGAAACAAAACAAGACATTGCATAACTTAGACAAACTGGGCAGTGCCAACATTTATCCAAAGAACAATTAATGCAAGAGACCATACATATCTATATTGATTTTCTGGAGTGTCCCCTTAACTATTGCACTATTTAGTTATATGTAAACTGAGTAGTTCAGAGCATAAATATATAAAATAACTAAAATGCCTTGTGGCAACTGATGACCAAGTCTACCAAGGTGCGTGGAGCATGCAGTTTTGTAGTGGAGGGAGATAAAGTTAGGTAAGGTATTTCTGGTACGATATATAAAATTAATCATAGACTAGATTATCATCTTGTAAAGAAGTATACCTCCTAGAGTGTAGAATGTGTAGCAAGTAATTTGTAGGTAGCACTAACATAAAGATTAGGTTCAATGACAAGTGTTACAGTAAAAAGTTTAAACTGGGAGTTTGTGTACAACAGAAGGATTCCTTTCAGAATTTTCAGGAGGAACGTCACATGTATGAGTTCTTGGAGAATGCAACAGTTAGCTTGATGGAGAAACTATATAGCAGTAGCTGTCACTGGGAATAGTTTTGGCAGTGTGAGTTAGGCAGTTTTAAACCAAGGGGTCTCGTCAGTATTGAAGTAGAGTTAGTTAATCAGTCAGTTTAACTGCTAATGTTAAGCAGAGTCAGGCAAGGTTTTTTTGCAGTTTCCTTGCTTTTTCATTATCATATTGTCTTGCGGTTTTGTTCCTTTTTCTATAGTGGCCCTCTTGGTGACTATAGTTACCTTACTTTCACTGTTGTAGTTATCATTTCATGTTTATTTGTATACTACAATTACTTTGTTTTTGTGTAGGGGGCCGAGGTGGATATTTGTTTTGTTCTTATTATTACTCCTTTGAGTATTATTTTGAATCTATATCTAAGTAGGATCTTCAGCTATGTAAAGTAAGTTTGAAAAAAATAATAACAAAATATCAAGAACATTGTGCATCTTAATGAGTTTTATATACTATTTGTATGTATAGGAGAGTGCTAGCTCTATAAGTATATATACATATGATAAGAAAACAATTAGAAATTTAGAAATAACCAAATCATATATCCTTTCTTCTATCCTATTTCACTTTTCCTTTTCTACAACTTCTTAGTAGTATTAGACTCTACCTTGTTGCATTGAGTACTCTAGCAAAGGTATCAATGCTTGTTGTTATACATATGTATATATACCTCGAGTATTGATGTTGTTGCAGGTAGAGGAGACGTTATTATTTCAGCCACCATAAAATGGCTGCATAATAACTGTATACATTCCATGCATTGACAACATCTGTTTTGTTATCTGTGTCCCGACAAATAAATGTTGAGGTATCACACATGGCACTTTCTTATATTACACCATAGGCTTGAGTAAGATATTAAGACTTTTATCTATATAACTATTAAAAGGCTGGAAAGGAACTTACCCTAAACTGGACAAAGGAGCTATTTGAAATATCATCTTTTATTATCTTATTTGTACTTTCCAAGAACAGTGTTTCGTTGGGTGACATCTTGTGAAAGACGACTTTCAGAATAGATGACTTCCCACTCCTGTAATTAAATAGTAAAATCAGATATCATCAATAGCAATCTTAGAGAGTACCTTGTTACATTTTCAGACACTCAAAAATGTTATCTTAAAATGCAGACTCAAGTAAAACATGATAACACAACTACTGCCCTATTAGGTAGCATGATTAACCTATTACGACTGAAATCACCCTTGTATTGCCAGAAAAGTCAGGGTGCTGTGTATAAGTTCACAAAATTTAAACCCATGGTTTAACTTACTAAGAGTCAAATATCACTAAGGCAAGCAAAGTTGATTGCAACCCCTTGTACCATGTAATTTCAGTTATAAAGTCTACCATCACTAATAACCACCATATCCATCACATGTATCCCATCTTTAAACATCAATTCCAGAAGTTCCAGAATCATTAAACATATGCACTTTTCTACATAGAGTAACCAGCAATGAACCAAAAATAACACAGGAAATTGGCAATCTCTTACTATACCTCAATAAGCAGAGAGGCATCAATAAGGTGAAATGACACCTCCAAAATGAATCCTCCATTCACAATACCAACCGAGCTTCAAAAGAGGTTTTTCGACAACTTACCATTTTAAAGGAATACCTCTTGCTACGGCAAATGTTTTAAAATCTTCTAGAGTCAAAATCAAATTGCAATAGGCCAAACCAGGTTACCCTGAGTATAGGTAATTTTAACCTCCTAAATTAGTTTTTGGTACTTTCATTGGATAGGGGTTTTTTGAAGATGTAGCCTGTTTATACTTGAAGGTGTGCAAAGTTTCAGATTGATCTACATAAGTTTGGGTATGCACAAACAATCTACAGAACTCTCCAGTTTTACTTTTGTATAAGAAGTAAAAGATATAACTGTGATCTCTCGTTGTACCTCCTGATGAGCAGAGAGGTATAAGCCCTGTTTGAGGGCAGGACAGCAAAAATTTGGTCTATAGACTCTTTAGCATGCTCTCCTTCACGGAAATCTTTAGTAAAAGGCAAAAGATTTGTTCGCTGCTGAAGGAAAGCCAGAGATATTATTGCTTTAAAATTTGCCATGCATTAAAATTGAAATGCATGTAAGGCCTATGCACCATCAACATGTTAACAAAATGCTATCATTTTTGCATTTAAAAACAAAATTGTAAAAAAAACTCCACTGGTGGAATAAAGCTCATTTTGGACTACAAAGTGTAATAAATACAGTACTAGTATGGTTTTTTATCATGTGGTGGTGGGCAGAGAAGGAAAATCATATTGGCTAGAAAATAGCTTAATAGTTTATGTAAATTCAAACAAGTTATTTCAAGGTAAATATGTAAGGCATCATTTCTCCTTTTATTATATTAACCTAAAGCTGCAGATATTAGATATATAATATGACCTCCGTATATACCTTCTTAGGCCCATTAGAAGAATTTTAGGCTTCTGTTCATCAGGATGTGGACTCAACTCTTCCCTGTCATCTGGTCCATACCTGAAATGGTAAAAACGGACGAAATAATTACTCCTAAATACAGCTGAGGCAACGAGCGAGCAAGCAGCATAGGATTGTGGTTTTAAACGGTAAATTCGGTTCTATCCCGCAGAAAACTAGCAGGGGCAAGAAATGTAAAGTTTTGAATATCTACAATTACACATGAGCCCGATTTAACACCAAAATATAGTTGCACTGTTTCGAGAACGTGTCTAAAGGCAAGGTCTATGTTACTATACTTACCCAAAATCTTTCGGAAAAGATCCAACCACGCTATAACTTCCACTGGTTCCAAAGTTATCATCATCTTCGAATGACTGAGGGAAAGACATAATTCGTAGATTATAATACTTACAACGATTTTATGCGATATTAAGGTGGCCAAACTTAGATGTGAATCCAATAGGTCATATGACTACGAGCTACGGTACACTAGCGAGCTCCAACTTAACTACGATGGCTACTTAGTCGACTCAGCATTGTCGGCAGTCAGATCATTTAACACGCAGTCTTAATATTATCACCGTATTTTAAATTACTTGTCTTTCACACTCGTTTCAAAGCTTCCAAAGTAAGTACTTATTAGAAGTAGTCCCTGTAACTAATGATGAAGGTATCGGCCACAAACAAATCGTGAGTGAAACACGTTTCCCAGTTGCACTTGGTGCACTAAACGAGCCTCCATTCCGTGTGTTTATATCATGAATATTGATAAGAACGCAATAAAGCAGTCTCTTTTAATTCCCTGTTCAACAGTAGTTGGCATAAGTACATCCACAGTAGCTTTGTTAGATTGTTCCATACTTACCGCCATCTTTGCAGTACTCTTCTTACTAAATCATGTCATGTGACTTGACATCAGAGGAAACAGAAGAAATGGCAGAAGAGGTCAGCCGTGGGACATCACCAGGGACGCTCATGACCTCCTGAAGGAAAACAAAGACGCAATGACGTCACAGCAAGATTCAAGAGACAAGTCGAGGAGAAGCAAAGGGGATGCCTACTTCCAAGACTGCATATGACAACACACACTTTATAACATGTTGTAAAATCTGTGACGACAACATGTGGCACAACAGGAGAGCATTTCCCATGGTGAAAACTTTCAAATGCAGGACGGGTGCCAAAGGCTCAAAATTTTTCAGCAAGGCGTTTGGTGACCTGAAAATCATAAGAACAACAGTGATGGGTATACGGTAAACATGATGATCTAGACGGCTTTTCAGACAGAACCTACTCGCCGATTTGTCATGAAATTCCGGTAGAACACCCGTGATATTCCTGATAAAGATACAAATCCTTCTGCCGTTTTAGGCACAGCAATGAATATAGTCGTAGTGTTCCAGCATACTGTAGGTATCTTAAATTTGATATTACAGTCACTGAAGGTGAAAAATTGTCGGATCACGGGTAATCGACTCCACGGCCTCCAAGGTTGCGCAACGACATTGCTTTGTCACTAAGCTACAGCTCCATACCAACGAGGGAGAGCAATATGTGATATCTATTGTTTGGTATTGCGTCACTACACAGTCCTCCCCACCAAGGGCATCATTCCTACCCTTTACAGCTTGTAGTTATGTCAGTTTTGTAGGCCATTACCCTTTCCATAAAAGCCGAAAGTCGGTGTTTTCAGAGGGACGCGGTAACCTTTGAAAAAATATAGGGCAGGAAGTTCCCTGTCTTTAAAAATGTTGTCATAAACTTCAATTTTACGCAATATATTTCCTGAAGATAGGTAATGTCGTCACTTGTTTTATCGTCTCTGCAAACAAGAAACAATACCACAACGCCCGTATCACCAATTCAGCCTTGACTAAGAAATCATCTGCATCATAATCATCAGAGTGTTTGTCTCTCCTTGAGGAAAAACGTCTCTCAACACTCTGCCAAAATCCTTCTGTCGCCAGAGATTCTGCTTCAGTTGGACTAACGAAACTGGCTTCGGTCATGACACTACCTCGACTTTGGTCAACCATGTGCTTTGCTGTTGGATCGGGGACACCAGACGAGCACACGAGTTGTCCACCAATCGTCTTTCCTTCTTGCTATATGTCCTGTCCATCTGTGCTTTTTGATATGGCCGAAGACATGCATCACAATCATCTGCTTTCTAATCCAGTTAACTCTATTTCTGTCTTCAAGATTCCGGACCATCATCACCCTATCAATCTTTCTCCGTTTTTTTCACAAACTGTTGCAAAAATGCTGCTTAGTGACTACGCTTTACTTCCGTGGACAAGAATCAGGATTAGGCCTATTCGATCAACTTGAGGTTTTTCGTTGCCTCAATAAACACTGTTTTTAATCGGATGCAGAACTTTATGCCTAACAAATAACACTATGTCGGTCCAAATAAGATTTGCTAGACACTATCTGCTTGATTATCCATTTATCTGTTGCTCTATGGAATATCTATTTAAGAAAAAGTCAATTCTGTTCAGATCCAATGCTGCACGAAACAGGTTCCTTCCTCCAAGCTTCACTACGAATCTTCTATCGCATCTATCGCACTCAAACACTTCTAAAGCAGGATCGTGTAAGATTTTAACTGGAACATCAATGTATTAGAACCCCTCAAAAATGTAATAGATATAAAGACGTAAGTAAGAGAATATGGCGAAATCTTCTTAAATTCTCTAGATGAATCTTTTAGCTTCTGTTATTTCTATCATTTATTTTGTAAAATAATGTAGTAAGCAATTCCACCACTCTATTACCACTATCTATCTACCACTACCCTATCTACTTACCACTGCCCTACGTACTCCTAACTCCAACTAACTATCACTACCTTGACTACTCCTAACCCTTACTAACTACCACTACTACCCAAACTACCTATTACCACTACTCCTACCCCAAACTACCTACCACTAACCTATTTACTCCTACCCTGTCTACTCTTACCCTAGCTAACTATCACTACCCTATCTACGCCTACCCCAAACTACCTAACACAACCCTATCTACTCCTACCCCCAAACTACCTACCTCTGCCCTATCTACTCCTAAGCCTAACTACCTACCACTACCTTAACTACTCCTACCCCCAAACTACCTACCGCTGCCCTATCTACTCCTAACCCTAACTACCTATCACTACCCTATCTGCTCCTACCGCTAACTACCTACCACTATCATGTCTACTCCTACCCCAAAGTACCAAACACTACCCTGTCTACTCCTACCCCAAGCTAACTATCACTACCCTATCTACGCCTACCCCAAAGTACCTAACACTAACCGATCTATTTCTACCACTAACTACCTACCACTGCTCTATCTACTCCTACCCAGTCAAACTACTACTCTCTACCTCGCCCTTCTTACCAGCACCCTGCATGCTACCTACCACTACTCCATCTACTATTTTCTATCCCAAACTACCTACAATTTCCCCATCTACTTATATTCTAACTACCCAACCATATCCTATGCTCCTCTTCCCCTGACTATCTACTACTACCAATCGTCTTCTTTCTACCAATAAGAACCTAAAAGCTCACCTATCTTTTTTTACTTTCTTCTGATACCTACCCTTGCTAACTAGTCCCACGCCATCTAACAAACTCTTTACTTATTTCTATTTTATCTACCTACTTTAACCCCTCCTCTTCCGATCTAGTGTTACACCTTACTTCTACTTTCCTTAACTGTCCACCTTTCTCCTAACTAACTACTCCTATCTACAGTACCTATAGCCACCTATTGCTATCGCTATTCATCCATCCATCCATTGTCAGAGATATTAATTTTGATTTTACTTTGAATTTACTTTTATCGCACCATCAATTGGGCTATTTGACTATCACCTGACAATCGAGAAGAACACTATACCAACGAAGTATAAAACCACTGTTCTTACGAGCTACTCTACGCTTCGCTCTGGGCCGAAATATATACTTCTTCCCTTGTTCTTGGCAACCCAATTATTGGACTAGCAAAATATAACATTTTGTTAAAATTTAATAGACCATGTAGCAACCATGTTTTGCACCAAAAAACATTGCATATTTTCATTTGAAAAAATGACAGAAAGAACAACATTTGCAATAAATAAACGCTTTGAGACACCTTTCGGGCAATAGAAGCAACACGGAAAAGTCACATGGACGCAATACACAACACAATGTTCTCCCAACCAGGGAGAAGAGGACTCTACGTATTAAATCTGATTTACATCATGAATGTTAATAGAACAATGGTATTCCAAAAATTGATAGTTAACGGTGTGCTATAAAGGTGTAGAGCTTAATGCCAGAAACAATTCAATCTTTCCTTAGCTAATAGATGGTCGCTCATATGTGACAAATATTTAAAGTGTTGTTAGCATTAATATAACCTACTAGCCTTCGCTCCTACCCAGCCCTGGGAATCATAAAATTACCCAGCCTGATTAGAGTTAAGTCCTTGGCAAGTGATTAAAGCAAAGACCGTTAATCCATCTTCTTCTTTCACTTGTAACTACTCCTAGGACTTCTGGGGATCACTGTAGCTGATGGCTATCTTTTCCAAAAATGTGTCGTGTTTATCTCTCTTATGTTCTATAACAGTCTATCATCTTTTGAGTTAATCCATCTTCGTCGTGTGTGAACCGAAATTGCTCCCCTTATATATCCATTCCATAATGGCTTAATCATCGTCATGGGAACTGGTACGCCGAAAGTCAAGGTAAATCTACAAGCATATGTGTTGATTTTATCCATGTAGCACAGCATAAAGATAACCATCGTTCTAGTTGACAAGCGACCTAGATATGAGACGGAGTATAACCAGGGAAATCAGGGATTTAGTCTTCGACGATTTTCCTCTTTTATCTCTAGCTTTCCATGAATGTAATAACGCAATTTTCTTTCTCTCGATACCCTTCGATGTTCATGATGAAATAGCAGCTTTGAACATCAACGATTCCTTTGTATATTTTCTAATGATCTCTATTGATGACTGTCGCTTATGTTGATGAATGCTGATTAAACCTCCACAAGAAATATTTGCTGCGGCACGAACTACCTAAGATGACCAGTTCTCACCGATGATAAAGTAACAATGAGTTGGTATGGTATGCATACAATAGACGTTAAAAAATGTCCAATTAGTTTCAAGCTCATTCCCGCCTTGTGTCTAGTCTCTTTAGAAGAAGGATGAAGGCTAAGTACGAGGCGGGAAAGAGATTCTTCTGATTGGATACTTAGAAAGTGACTTCTTGTTTCCGCATACCAG
Source organism: Carybdea cf. marsupialis auct. non (Linnaeus, 1758) (assembly GCA_010016065.2). NCBI lineage: Eukaryota > Metazoa > Cnidaria > Cubozoa > Carybdeida > Carybdeidae > Carybdea > Carybdea cf. marsupialis auct. non (Linnaeus, 1758). The sequence continues at coordinate 9,423 of JAAAKL020009853.1, forward strand.
TTCATTCGACAACTTTTGTTAGCCAAGACTGGTAACATGGTCGCAATACCAAGGCATGAATGTAATCGACTCCTAAAGTCATCTAACGATCTACGAATTAGGACTTTTGCTGTTTGAAGCAAGGAAGACATGAATGACCGTGCTTAGCTTCTCTTCTTCCAGAATATGGCAATGGATTAACGATAAATTTGGCGAATAGGCATACTCAACTTCACGATCAGCATACTCAAGTCTTGAAGCAACTTACACCTAACAACTACTATACTTTTATCCTGAACATAATTTTGTTCTTGAAATGTCTCAAAACTGGAAGGATAAATCACAGTGCAGTTAATACCAGGTAGCTATTTAGGGGAGCAAATATTCAATCTTCTTTCGTCAACATTGAGAGGAATCGCTGCGAACAAGATTTTTCAACTATGAGAAGAAATACATTCCTTGATACTTGCTGCAGGAAAAAACAGCAGAGTGGTATTTGATTCTCCAGAAGGCATGCATTGTATTCAAAGGAGTATGCTAGCTCTCAGGACTGAGAGGGTATCTCTCAGGACTTGAATTAAGAGGATTCTTATAATTTTAGGCTGAGAAGTATAGGCGTCGTTCCATTAAGGTGACTTCCATTGAGATGGTAATATTCATACACACGGACAATAATAGGAAAGCCTTCATTTTAGGTCGTATCAACTTGATAAAAGTCCCTGTGGTACTGCTGGTATGCTTTCCATCAGTTTCGCAGGAAACGAGGGATTGGCGTATGACCTCTACTTTGAGCGCTTGCTAGAAGTGCCCTGTAAGTCAGATTGTAGGGAATATTGATAAATTCGAATAGCTGATTTTACGATCTCAATGAAGTGTGTTTGTAAATCTTTGTATTTTTTACCTTACCAATTTTCAATATCTCTTGACTGTAGATCCAAATTATACTAAATGGTGTACTTAAAAGTTGATGCTATGACGCATCGAACAGAAACTGTATAATCAGCTTCCAATACATTAAGCCTTTTTCTCACACGGTGGGAGATAGTTGTGTCGATTGAACATATTTCTTGCGTCTTTAAGATAGTAGTAAGATTTGGCATATGAATTAGGCGAGTTTCCTTTAATCTTTGTTATTGACTCTCTTATCATATTTACAGCTACACTTCCATGCTCATAGACCTGTCATAGTTTGTTGGAATGATAATCGTTATATTTGCATTAGTCAGATGACGCACAGAGTAAAATCGGCATCGAAGTTTAGATCTGGTATATTTACGGGATAACAGTAGAAATTCTGCAGGTAGAGATTAAGGTCATCCATGGACCTTTAATGGTCTTTTCTCGGGAAAGATTAGTAGATGAACTAGTAAATGGCTCCTTCAAGAAAGAGTTAGAAATCAGGTTAAAGATAATGATACGTCCACAAGATAAGGATAACACTGAACTATGATTACAAAAATGTTAAGTATTGAAGAATAGATGTCTGATACAGAGGAGAATCAGGTGAATAGCTTGGAGCATGTTGTAGGTGGGGATCAGTTGCAAAACAGTAGGCCTACATCGAAAAAAGATACTGTTGAGTCGATCAGAAGATGGCAGTGAAATGACGGCAACAGCGTTAGTCAACGTAAAGAGAAGTATAGGTAGGTACATTGGGGAAAGTCATAAGAAACTAGGACATCAAAAATGTAGGAACCTAAGTTGATGCAGGTTCGTGTAAGTAGATTTATAATAAGCCAGGTAGGCTAGAGCTAACAGTAGTCATAGTGAATATTTTCACTGTGTATAGGTAGAGAGAGATAAGTAGAAAAATGGAAATCGTTAAATTGCTACAAATGGTAGGCAAGGGTAGTAAAAAGATAAGGTGTAGTTCCTGAGGGTAGTGATAAGAGCTTAGGGTAGGGTTATTAAGCAGATTAGTCGAGGTTAGTGATAGCTAGGGGATTAGGGGTAGTTAATAGATAAGTAAAGGCTAGGGATAGTAAGTAGATAGGTAGAGAGAAGGGGTAATCAGATGATAGGGAGAGGTTGTTAGGAATGTAGTGGTAATACGTAGACAGGTAGAAAGGAGGGGTAGCCAGTAGATAGGTAGAGAGTAGGGGTAGTAAGTAGATAGTTGGGGGTAATGGGTAAACAGGTAGAGAGTAGGGGTAGTAACTAGACAGAGGATAGAGGTAGTAAGTAGACAGGTAGAAAGGAGTGGTAGACAGTAGAGAGTAGTGGTAGTAGTAGTTACTTAGAGGGTATGGGGAGTAAGGAAATAGTTAGAGCGTACGGGTAGTAAGTAGATAGGTAGAGGCATGGGATAATTAGGACAGTGGGGATGGCTACTATGGTAGGGGAGGGATAGAAAGTAGGTAAGTAGAGGGTAGCGTAGTAAGTAGATTGGTAGAGGGTAGATGTAGGGTAGGAATAATTAGGCGGGTGAGGGTGCTAGGGAAATAGGGAGGTGGTAGTGAGAGGTAAGAACACAGAGGTAATTAAGATGATATAGGTTCCTAGTAGATGGACAGAGGGCGGTAGTTATAAATAGGGTAGAGCAAGGATTTTTAGTAGGTGGGGGTAGTGATTGGTAGATTAGTTATAGTTATGTAGGCTGAGTAATTTATTTAAAGATAGGATAGTGGAAGTATCTAGTGGCAGGTAGGTAGAGTATGGTAGTATGTAGGTAGATTGTAGGGATAGGTATAGGCAGAGCGTAGTAGGTAGATAAAATGTAGTGGTAGGCAGGTAGGGATGCAGAGCTAAGGGTAGGAAATGCTAGGTAGTGGGATTTATTGGTAATTAGTTATACTGCTAGGCAGGCTGAAGAATAGGAGCAGGTAGAGTGTAGTGGCAGGTAGGTACATGGGTAGTTAGAGGGTAGCAGTCTGTAATGGTGGTGTGGTAGAGATAAGTATTTGTTAAATGGGAAGGGGGTACTAGTAGATAGAAGGGAGTAGCAGATAGTGATAGGTATATGAGGCAGTTTGTTATGTAGAGGGTAATAATCGGTAGGGATATTTATGAGGGACAGAATAGTAGGAAGTGCGTGGGATAATAGTGTAGAGTAGTGATACGCTGATATCCATATCAACATCGTCTAACATCTCCGGCTTGGCCAGATTGTGCACCAAAATGGACAATCCTTTCCATAGAACTTCACCTTTTGCGGTGAGGTTGAGCTCATCATAGCTTAAGTCTGTCCATTCAGAAATATTTTCCTTCCGTCTTCTTTTTTGTCTCCCTTTGTTTCTCTTAACTTCAACCATTTTTTCAAAGCAGATTATATAGAGGTTACTATAAAAGTTAACTGTTACATCAGCTACCATGCTAAAGCCTATTTTAAAACAGAGATTATGAAAATTTCATTCAATTTTAAAATTTCTCTATTTAATAGAGATTGTGTTTTATTATCTCTGGTGAAAAGAAAGGACCATTAGTGTACTTACGAAGTATCAGTTCCTACAAGGAATATCGGGTTTCTAAAACCGAAAACACGGCCAAGCAATGTGAGTGAGCAGTACTTGAAAACCCAGACTTTGCGAAAAAGTATGCGGATGACCGCTTCTGTATAATAGATAAAGCTAGGTCTGCTTTTTACTTAGCCGGTCTCGAATCCATCCATATCAAATCAAGAAAACCATCACTTTGCAGAAAAAAATTGGGTTTTCATTGTATAAACCATTCAGTTCCACGTACACCAATCTGGCAGTCATACTTCTACATTGGCTATTTTTGAAACACAGTTGGGTATTAGTTTCGCTGCTTTCTTCTCAATTTCAATTCTGGTCGATTTTGTACTCCGAGGAGTGTGAGCCAAAAAAACTTTCAGAAATAAAATGTTTTCACTGTTTCGAGTAGTTTGGTCGTTATGTTCCATCAACAAACTTTTTCAATAAAATTTTCCTTAAAGCGATGCAACAACCTGCCCTAGAGCTGTCAGCTAAATTCGTAGTCAAGCATGACATTAAATTAGTTTGAAGATACCTCTTAAGAACTACTTCATTGTATTCAAAGTGCAAAATCTCGGAGTTTTCTTTTCCTCGACCACGTTGAGATGCTGTTACAGAGTTGTTTGACCAACGAGCCATAAACTACACGTTGCAGTCCTTTATATCTGCAAACTATGTAAAAAAGGGAATAGTCTGACGGATCTAGTCTTGAAAACTAAGTGCAGAAATAAATGCATTCACTCAATTTATCCTACTCTGTTGCTGAATTACAAATGTGACTCGTCTTTTTTTGTAGCTTGTTATTACGGAACACTTGATACTACGCACAATATTGATCAGTTACTTACTATCAATGTATGCATTTCGTTACTAGGTTCAAGGCTCCGTGTGATTCCATGCTGCGAAGTTTTGAAAGGTATTACCTAATGCATAAAGAACTTTCCCTCAGCGCGCCCCCGATAGTGAAAATGAATTGATAATCATAAAGCTACATATAGCAAACCAAGGCACTGAGCAGAAAAAAATCGATTGGTCTCAACGAATAAAATACCCCACAAAAAACCCCGCCAACAAACCCAACAAAAACAACAAAACAACAGCGACAAAACAACAACAACAACAAAACTAAACAAAATTGAAAGTAAAATAATTGCTTCTTAAGATCCGAAACAAGCATGATATTAAGTCTAGTATTAACGACAACCTTAGATTCCTGAAAAATTGAACTCGATCATTGATTTGATCCTTGCATATTTGATATTGTATCTTGCCGGAAAGTGCTTTGGAGTTTAACATGATCTGTTCTGCTTTACAAATCTGAGTTATATGCAGTTGGCTGTGTAACCCTTTGCGAGCGACGACTGGCTAAATCAACCGATATTTCAGGTTATGTAGGACTACGGAAAAGCAAGGTACGGTGATTGATTGAGGTTTCCATGCAATTTCCATTTGGTTGATCATTTCTGTCTCATTTTTCCAGCAATGATGTTGTACTTCCAAAGGCAATGGCCAAGGCAGAGAGACAAAAGACTCTCTGAGCCCTAAAATACCGATATTAGCTTATATGTGTCTTTAATTTGGTGGGCGTTAATATGCAAATACGCAAATGTGCAAATGTGCAAATATGCAAAGAATGGAGAGTCTCAGAACGAAATCAGTGTCATTAGCAAAATCCACCTTTTCGGTTTGGCTATAGGATCGAATGAGCGTGATAAATGACAGCTTATATGCCCATGATATGGTGATGTAGGAAACTCGCGACTTCGAAGGAGTAGTTCCAAACGCAACATAATCGGGTCTTGCACGAGTCCACGATATTACCCTCCGACCGTCAAGACAACACTTTGTCATTGCCCTTTGTGATTCTCTGCGTCCATCGGCGATTGTTCATACACATAACCAAGTTGAGTAGTTCAATTTTGCACTTGCATCATAAAATTGTATGATTACTAGCTGGAAGC
>JAAAKL020009854.1:0-14796 GCA_010016065.2 Carybdea cf. marsupialis auct. non (Linnaeus, 1758)
TATATTGTTTACCTCTATTCTAGTCCATACAATTAGTGGCTTTTGTTAGCCTTGTATGGCACTACACCCATTAAAAAAAAAAAAAAGTATATCAAATCTGACAAAATTTGTCAATCAGGCTATTCATTCTCAATATATCTGAAGCCTCTTCATTGGTAACAAATTGCTGAAGATAGCTGTATCATTACCAGACAGGAAAATGAAAATCAGATTTTTTAAATGAATGTACTGACTGGGCTGCGTGGGCTGCGTGGGCTGCGTGGGCTGCGTGGGCTGCGTGGGCTGCGTGGAGTCGTATGACTAATCGTGCTGACAGGCGTAATTCTTTTGGTATTGTTAAATCAGGTACACTTTCAAGACAATAATTTCAGAAAGTCTTCATACATTGTAATTCGGTACCAGCCATTCTCTTAAAAGACGGTTTCAAATATTTTGGAAGAAATTTTAATTTTGAAATGGACAGTTGTGACTCATCATTGACACTGTTGATGTAACATTTAATAAACTAGACTTCCAAAGCATCCAAAAATTAAATTACATTTAACCAGGAGTATATTTTATTGAAAATCTTATAGCATCTAACCATCAGAGATAGAGCAACCATGGTCCAGTGGTTAAGGAGTCGGTCTCACTTGCCAGAGGTTGTGGGTTCGAATCCCACCTACCCAGATGTAAAGACTATCGGTTTGGGAAGGCAACAGGAGACCCTGTAAATGTTCTCTCTCTCCAGGACATTGCTCACTCTGGCTGGGCAATAGATTACGCTCGAAATCGAGTATGCCACCAAAAATATATATATATTGGTTTCACATGGATAAAAAATTATCTGATTCAAAGTGCCACAATTTATTTAGAAATTGGCTTGAAATTTTAGCTTGTTGTATACTTGATATTGATCTTTTAGGAAAAATTACCTTACATTACAAGGTTTCATATATTAAGGAAGACAAGCTAGATCACCTTAGCTGTTGGCATAATGCTTTCAACGACCTCCTACGAAATATCTACATCTTCCTTGTAGATATCTGAATAACTTCTCACCAACTCTCAAAAATATGCCCTTTTGGGAAAAGTCCGACAATAATCTATGCTTTTCATGCTTAAATCCTCAAATTTTACAGCGTGTTGTTTCTTTGTGTCCTACGTCCACTTAAGAAGGTCAGGATTCTATCCTTGCCATCATTGTCAACTATCGTCTACGTGTATGGAACTTACAGTTTTCTGGTCATGGTTTCCCGTCTGCTATCACTGGAGATAATTTACGTCCGGATTTAGTAATAAAAGACGACAATATGCTCAATATCTGAGAACTAACAGTTGGTTTCGAAACTAACCTTGCGATGAATTATGATTGAAAATGGAACAATTTTAAAGGATGCTTTTTACTTTACAAATCTCAGCATTAGTGCTCTTGGAGGGTCTTTATAAAAATGGTAATGCATTTATGACTACGATTGACAACTTCCAGATTGACGGCAAGGGTTTCTTAATGAAGAAAATGGTAAGTTTTGCTATAAGAGCTAACTATTTTATTTTCTGTAGAAAGAAAAAAGTTTGGCCAAAACCTGTAGTCTTAGTATGTTAGCTTGATGATGTTTCTAACGGTAGTTTATTTATTCATTTATTTTATACATTACGTAATTTTAATTATTATTATTATTGTTTTAGTCTGTTTTTTGATGGGGTAGGTTTTTTTGCTGTTAGTGATGTACCTAAGACTACTAACTACACGTATCATCAATAGCACCAGATATCCTTATTTGTAGTGAATATTCAGCTATGTAAGCAAATAAAGGGAAATATATTGGAAAAGTTTAAATTATTATTATTACTTTTATAATTATCATTATTACTTTGATGATTATCACTATTGCTTTGATGAATATCATTATTACTTTGATAATTATCATTATTATTATGTTGCAAATACCGTGAAATTAAAATTAATGGTATTAAAGGAACATCTAGTAATAACAAGACTCCTTTTAGATCTCCAGGACCTTCCTTATTCGTACCGTATTCAATAAAACAGTGGTCTGCATCTGTTGCATTATCGCTACACTTACTCTGATTTTGGCTAGGTTCACTTTATATGTCTTTGGGATCCTCTAGAGGGTGCCATTGACTATAGGAACCATTGTTCCTAACCCATTCCATAGTTTCTAAAGCTCTCTTTGATTTCTTTATATTTCTCGATGTTCTCTTGTTCCTTCAATGTGATACGATGGTCAGCTGGGATTGCAAAGTCAACAATATGGCATGATTTGTTTTTCTTGTAAAAAAGGATCATGTCAGGTCTTCTGGCCTCTATCGTATGATCTGTTTTTACGATTGAGTCCCATATGATCCTAAATTCTTCATTCTCTAAATCAGAATATGGCTTATGTTTATGCCAGTTTTATTTTGTGGGGATGCCTCTCTTTCTAGATATGTCCCAATGCACAGCTTCTCCTATTAAGTGGCGCCTCTTGGACTCTCTTTGCGCAATGTTTTGGGTATTCACTCATCATTAGCATGATAGTTTTATCCTTTCCTTTGAACATGCGGCATTTTGAATTTTGCTGACTATGGTCAATGTTAGCTTTGATAGCGTTAGTGAGAATTGCTTGTTCTTGCCCGCTTACCAGGAGAGATTCAGTTTCTCTTTTCAGGTGACCGTTTTTTAACTATGCAAAGGATAGTTCATTAGATAATCGTCCTTCGTCTCTCAGTAACTGACCGAGCACGGTTTTATCAATAATTGTCAGTCGGGGGGGGGGGGATTCCTCTTTCTCTTTTATAATTCATTGACACTTAATGCTGGTGAAATATTATTTTCTCGTGCTATAACGATCAGTTTTTAATTGTTCTTCTGAACATATTTGTACAGTACGGCCTTACGTGTTTCAACACAGTCCTTAATACTAAAATGACCAAGTGCACCGTCTTTTTTCGAGTTTTGTACAGACAGTCAACATCTTCTTTTGGATGGTGAGCTCTGTGCATTGTGAGCAGCTTTCCGGTTCGTCTGTCTATCTCTTAAATCTCCTCTTTACTACAATTTAGTTGCAAGAATATTTCCCGTCATAGGAACTCTTTTCTTACAATTTCTTTCAATTCATTGTTGTTTACATCCCCTGCTTCTAGTATACCACAGTATTTATACTCCTGGCCCACCCTTGGGCCCTTATTGGTTTGGTTATCTGGTAAATTGAGTCCATTACATTGTATTATTTTCCCTCTCTTCGTAAGCAAGGCAGCACACTTTTCTATCGCATATTTTACATAACTGCTAAAGATAACTGCTAAAGATTCTGATCATCTAGACTAGTAAGTGGAAACAATCTTTACTCTTTGCAGACATTTTCAAGTCATTCATGTGGAGCAGATAATTCAAACGTTTTGTGTTCTTTGTGAACTCGAAAACCTCCTTATATTTGCGTAAAATTAAAGTTTGTAGTAAAAGAGCAATAATGAATAAAAGGGGAGAGAGATTATCCCCCTGAAAATCCCTCGATTTCTATTTACATTTCCCAAGCTTTGTCCATCAGACATAAGCTCTACTTTTCAATTTTGCATTGTGGTTTTAAGGAAGAACTCTGGATGTTTTCTGCTACCTGCTAGTGAGGGACCATGTCGTAAGCTTTACAACTATCCAAAATAGTTCGTTCGTGGTGCAAAACAATAAAACTGCACGAAATAGCGAAAACATTTTAGTACTAAAAAGCTTTTTTCGTCTGACATTCCTCAGAGTATAAAATCGTCAGAATTGAGATAAAAAGAAATCAATAAAACTTATACCAAACCTGTTTTTGAAGGTAGCCAATCAGAGGTCTGACTGCTAGATTGGTGTTGTTTTGACCAATCAGTATATGTGGAACTAAATAGTTACCCGAAATGGCCCAATGAAAAGACGAATTTTCACCTAGCCGTCCTCGAATCCCTCCATATCAAAGCAACAAAACCGTTGCTTTGCAGACAAAAAGAATTTGTCTGAAAAAGATTGATTACTCGGTTTAATTAAAAACTTCACGAACAATAATGGAATCATTACACACCAAGGTGAGGCTTCTTTCCTCTCATATGAAACAAAGTTCAAGCATTCAGGGTAGAATTTGAATGTGACATGTGGTCAGAAAATTTTAAATAAATCAAGGAGAAAAAAAATTCTCCTCGATGTTGATGCTTGATAATTCGAAAAACGAAACACCGACTGTCAAACATTTTAAAATACTCATATATTTCCGTAAAAAACCAGAGATTCACTTTCCTTCGGTGATTTGCTATCACTTTAAATGATATTTAAATGGTAATGAAGACTATGTGCAGGAGCAGCTTTGGTGAAGCAATCAACAAAAACTTACCCCGAAACTCTTCGTAATGGATAGTAGCGAAATGGCTTGCAATCTCATCCTTAAAAGCATTAGATAATTTGAGCTGGACATATTGAGATATGGTATGTGCTTAAACTGTGTAACTTATACACATCTATAGTTTGAACATGTTAATCAATTCTCAAAAAATTGCATTATTTTGACCGTCCAGCATATGATTTGTTCAGCACAGCAAAAGATAAATAAATATTTGAACACTCCGCAGTAAATTGGGAAAGCGAATCACTATCATTTAAACTGTTAGCAAGTATAAATGTCTTTCTGTAAATGTCGTAACAATACACAGATTATCAGCAAAAGCGTGCTTTACTGAATTTTACAAAGCCGTAGCGACCCTTGTTTCAATACTAACGGTAAAAATAAACAGCCAATGCTACAATCCACACATAAATGGCACTAGAACAGAAGCCTTTGAAATGAAATTGGAAATGACATTCCGCAGGGATCAGTCCTTTGACCACTGTTGTTTAACCTGTAAATAAGAGACTTACCTAGATCACTCAACCATCTTGACACAATTTTCTTTGCAGATGACAGTAACGTATTCTATTCATCAAAAAATCTAGGCTATGTATATCTAACAGCCAGTAAGGAATTAAAGAATATCAATTTATCGTTTAAGTCGTACAAATTTTCATGTAAATGTCAAGAAAACAAGATACGCGCTCTTCGTCAAAACACACTGCGAAACAACAGTTTACCCTTTCCACGTTTCTTGATTGATAGAAAAAAATTAAAATGAGACAAGAAATTATATGCTTACAAGATAAGTTCGACTACAACTTAAACATCAATAAGAATTAAAAGAAACCGAATTATGTCTAATGTTAAGAAACGTACAAAATAACAAGCATTCAAATCCCGATACTTTACATTAATCCATTCACATCTACATTACGTAAGCAAGATATAGGCAAGTGGGAGAACGAAATTGACTAAAATTAACAGATGACAGAAACGTGCAATTAAGATGATACTCTCAGCAGGTAGACGCCTTGCCCTCTTATAAAAGAAAGTGGAACACTGAATATTTATCAGCTTAATATATACACTAGATCACTTTGTTTAGCACATGTAATAATTTACACTCCTACACACCTATCTATAATGAAAGAATTCAACCTAGATATAACACCCGCTATTCTATTCTCAAACTTGACATCAATATCGCAAGAACTAAAATCACGAAATATGTAAGGCATCGAGGAGCAAGAATTTGCAACTATTGGCAAGTCAAGTTAAAAAACATAGTGCACATGTTTCTAAACATCACCTGTTATAGAGAATGTACTATGTTACTTCTTATTTCAGAATACAAGTTCAACTTTAATGTTACGTAGTTAACATCGAAACGTCGTCAACATACTGTCAAGCGATACAAGAAAGCTAAACCCAAAAGCAAGGTCATCTTTTCAAATGCCAGCAACGTTTAAAAATTATACACTGAACGAGTTAATCACGCATTTACTTTAAAAGCAATAGAACAATTATGCTTAACATAAAAATAGCCAAAGAGTAGAGGAGCTCTGTTATTTCTGTTGGCATAACCTCATGCTCTATCACACGCTCTGTCATGGCTTTGTCTCAAAAAAGTGAATACAGAAAGTAATTCAGGGTCTATTTATTTCTATACAGCAAGGAGAAAGAAAGAGTTTCAGGTTAAAAAAGGTGAAAGTAAATGGAAGCCATACAACTAGCCATACTGAACAAAGCTGTGATCCCCATGAAGGAGCTTCCCTCCTTGAAGTCCAAGTCTAGGCCAAACCGTGTTTAATAATGTGGGGGTAAACTTTTTGTTTCTTTTTTTATTTATTACTTTCTCTAATAATCCGTGTAAATAACGTGTAAAAATTTAGAAAATTATTGTGCAAATTCAAGATGGTAAAAATAGAATGCCACTACTAGAACAAAAATAACAGCCCAACAGCAAACAATTTGATCATTAGACGGCTGTGTAGTCATATTTACCGTGCATCGGTATGCGCATGATAGTTTTACCAAAACGTCTGATTTGCCTTTGGATTTTTTAGAGGAACATCTTTTGCAGCTCTATGTTTATGCAGCATTTTTTTCATTGTAAATTTCAGCTTCCCAATTTTTTGTCTAATGTCTGTTTCTGGACTCAAAGAAATAAACCTAAACTTGAAAATATTTATCTGTGCACCACAAATACTCGGTGCCAAACTTTTAGATCCTCTAAATTTCTACACAGAGAATCATTTTGTCGGGGAAGAAATTGCCGTCTTGCATGTTTGCCAATACAGGTTCTTTACAAAATTTTCGAATTCTCATTCACATCTTACTTTTGGGTGACTTGAGTCCAAAGTTTTGGCAAGAAAATAGAAAAAGTTCCAGATAGACTTAAGTAACGAAGTTTTCTGCTTAATAGCACTTTATTTCCTTCATATGTTTTACAAGCTGTCAGCTTCTACGGCTGCTCATGAGGGTGTGAACACCCTCTATGCCAGTTCAAATATAAATGCTATTACGCGATCGTCTTCACCATTTCAGCGCTCTACCTCAGTCCACCACCTCTCACCCTCACCGCCGCAACAATTTCACTTCAAGGTCTCGCTTTTCTCTTTCAAAGTTTACAAAAGTAACGTATTACTGTTGTTTTATTCTTCTTCAGCTTACTTAAACAACGTTAGACAGATTTCATTAGAGTGGTATTAAAAAAGACTGATGTTCAGACCGTCTGAACGTGTGATGCTATTGACACTTGAAGTGTAATATTTTTAACACTATAATTAGTTTCCGTATAACAGGCGTCAAACTTTATCACCTTTAATGTCAAGAGGATCAAAAAAGCACTTTAAATTTCAAGGTGCTACAAACACCTACACCTTTGTCTGTGTGCAATAGCGAGTCCTACCAAACTTTTGTTTATGGGAAGAAATTTCGTTTTACATTGTCTGAGTTATTTTTGTCATTTGTCTCGAACCAAGTTTCGTCCAGTCTAACATATGTTGAATAATACAGTTTTGGATATGAAGTAGGGCCGCCCATACCTGTTTGATTAATCGATTATAAACAAGCTCAAGAACGAGTCGATTCGTAATTAGAATTATCAATTGATCATCAAGAGATCTATTCCTCTTTAAGAAATCTTCTCATGTTTTGCATTGTCAGCTCGATATGAAGCGCTAAAATCCAGACGAAACCGATTCATGGTTGAGTTGCCTCGACTTTCAGTACATTTCTAAAGTTGCATAGCCGACTACCAGTGGCCAGTGCCGTACTGAGATTGCCTAAAGCAGGGGCGCTACTGGTTTTCTCAAACGTAGTCGGGGGAAGCAAAATTTATCAATAAGGCATACCTAGCCTTAAAACGATTAAAATTTCAAACTGCAGCAACAATTATTTGCAACTCTATCTATCTTAGCTGGAATCTTAACATTACTATGCTATTGTTTATTTCTTTACAAATTTACAATTTAAATTTTGTTCTAAATAAATAGTTTCGTAATGGTATGTGACAAAGTATAATTTTTCAATGTTCTTTGTGATGTTCTAAGATTAGGAGTCGATAATAGAATACCTTCTGGCAAACGACAAATCAGCTAGTACGCCTATACTTTGATGTTAACATTAAAACTGGGGAAAAGGTGGTAAAACAACCCTAAGCCTAAAGGATCTTCAATCATTCTTAATTACTAAAAATAGTTAAGCTCTTAAACCACTACTTACCATGGGAAGGCGATCTTTGCTCAGTTATTTAAATAGAGGGAAGTTAAGGGTTCTATGTAGAATTTGCAAAATGTGATAGTCTCTGACAGATGAAATCCAATCTAGAGCACTCTTTGAGTTTCTTGAAAATAACCACGCCTGTAAGATGGGTGCAGTGGTGTTCACTTCACTTCAAATTTAATTCTAATAATAACAAGTTTCATGATCACAACATGCAAGACTACGGGAAACATATCCTTAATACAAACAATAACTTCAAATTTAGGTTTCAAAAATTTCAAGATTGACTTTTCTTTGAGGTTTGGGACATGTCCAACTATTCCCCCAAGGTCATATCACTAACCTCAAAGTTTAAACAATGATTTCAAGGGGACAGGAAAGTAACTGTACGCACATACTTTCGTTAAAACCTAGAACAAGACCAAATGTCGTATATTTTCAGTCAAAAGTTTCAGAAATTGATTAGTACTTGAAAAAAGTTGGCTATAGCCTGACGGTGGGCGTGACCCAGTGCCCCTCTCCACTCAATGCGTCACTAGTTGCACTCCCATGATCAATCACAAACCAGCAATTACCGTTTGAAATTTGGAGAAATCTAAAATAGCCCCCAAAATCTCGCTAACCTTAACATAAACCACCCCCTCCACCCCCTCCCCCCCACACACAAACACAAGACACATATACAAGCACAACTGCGAGTAGGGATAATCATGAGACTACGCCAACACGTTGCAATACTTACACTATATATTATAGCCTCAGCATTATATAGAACTATACGATTCGGCTGCCATGACTATTAACAAATGATATTGTTGTATTTTAGTTAAGCTTTCAATGTCTTCCGTTATCCAAACACATGAAAGAAAACGTTGGTCAGCACAACTACAAGTAAAACAAATCATCATAAATAAGTACTGTGGCTCCACGAAGGATCCAAAGCAATTAAGGCGATGAGGAGAAAGTAAATTATTGTTTTAGCACGTTATCTCTTGTGGCTTAGCTATCTAATTGTTTACATACATAACAATCAACCAAAAAAAGGTTACTTTGTGTGGCAAGTATAATCAATAGAATTGTCTGACAACAAATTGATACGGGAGTTGAAGTTTAATACTAGGAACGGTTGCATACATTTATGGCAAAAACAGATCAAGCTGGCTTTGACTAGATTACATTTGAGCAAGCAATGCTAATTAAAGTGAAAAGCTGTTATTAGACTTACACTTGCCAAACAGGGAACTAGGGAACACATTTACATCCACGATGAAAGGTCAAATTTGGTGCATAAGAATGGGAGATCTAACAATTGTTCCTGTCAACACAGTTTAGTTAAAACAAGATCTTTATTGGCTTTTACTGAGTTTTACACATCTCTCGTTAAGGTCTAGTCTTTGAGTAAACAATGTGCTATGTTATGCGATGTTTTTCTGGCAACATAACCCAGCCTTTATGGAAATTTTACAAGGGGTTATTATAGTCGTAGGGGCAATGAGAGTAAAGGAACTACTATGATGTATAACGGGATGAGTTGGTTGCATTCTACTAACGAGAGTTTAAAGCAATAATTAAAGGCATGGACTAAGGACCGAGGGTTTGAATCATGGAGGTGTCGCTTAGATAACTGTTTGAGTAAAATGCTACAAACAGTTGCATAAATTCATGATCAAAATAGATCGAGTTGGCTTGGTCTAAAGTATTGCATTATTCAAACAGTTCATTAGCCACTCGCACCAGCCACTGTAGTAATAAAACTAAAATTAATAATAGTAATTTGAATTTAGAGCTCTTTTTATAACTCTCTTATTCTACTTTCGTGCTTATTTTACTTCGTTTTCGTACTTTTACTCTATGCGATTGTACCTTTTACCTCCCTTTTGTTTATTGTTTTAGTCCTCTTTGGAATTTTAATTTACAATGTTAATACCTTTTAAATATAGTTTTATCGATACATTGCTGCACTACAGCCGAGAATTTCCCTAGGTTTCACACTAGTTTTATTTAAATGCATGTCAAAGAAGACATGATAACGGACATTCCCAATTTTTTTAGCAACAATAATATACGACTTGTATACTGTAGCATCTTACCTTTGATGACATATCAGTGAGTGAGACAAAAGCGCCCAGGAGAGATTAATTTTTTTTTTAATATGTGTGGTTTTGTTTTCAAGCATCATCCTACGTAAGTTGTCTGCTGAAAAGAAAAGATTGCTACGCGGCAACGAAAAATTATGCAAGGATTATATATCAAGTCTCATTTGGATACGCACTTTTCTAAGATTTTGTTACGATGATAATGATAATAATACAAACATTTTAAAATCTTGTATCTTTAGGGAATGCGTTTTAGGTCTAGAAATCCCCTACATTCTTGATGCCAGAGGAGCACTATGTGATAATAACTAAACCGGATAAAACAAGGAACATACAGTTTGTCTTCATGCTCAACCCAAGACGACAGCGGTTGAAAGAAACCACCCGTTAAGACTGAGTCTAGCTTGTCCAGAAGTCAGTCACTCCTCCCTGACTGAAGCATAGTATAGAGAACAAACAATATATACAATGTGCAACTTTACTAACTTCTGTTTTGAGTTTTAATTTCAATACTGTATCTTAACGTTTCACCTGCTGTTAGGTCACGTGGACCGCATTCGCTGACAAGTTATAATAAAGATAAAATTTATTTCGGATTGCTTTGGTTCCAAATCGGATTTGTAATGAAGACTTTGGCACTTTTCTTTAATAAAAATACAAATTGTCCTCACCAAGTAAGAAAATCTTTGTAATCAAATTGGGCCAATGACCTTACCTGACAAATCACAGGACATTAGGAGAAATATTATAGGTAATTTAACTGTGTTGATGATATCTGTCCTTATTTTAAATTCAAGATAATGCCTGCATTTGGGAGGAGATGAGCATTACCAAATCCATTCAAAGTTGTCACAAAATAATTGCTACTTTTTCAGCAGATGGTGTTTTGTTAGCATTTGCTAAGAAGCATAAAAAAAGCATTTGATTGCTGTGGGCTACAAATAAAAAACGTAGCTCGTCTACGGCCTTTCAAAGTCTTTGTAAGAAAGTGATAGGAACTCAGACTGCGTAGGCCAATTTGAAGGCATTTGAAGTGCTAACGAGTGTCTGAGTTAGAATTATTCTTTCATTTCATACTGTTGGTAATTTAATCTATAGAAACACACGCCTTACTTTTGCCACCTTGTAAATGATATATTCGGCGTAAACTACTCAAGTCCTGTTTACATGCCTTCCTTACTACCAGGTTGGTTGAATTGTGATACACTGGCACAAAACGACTAGCGGACGTTTCAGCGTACACTGCTTGACGTCAAATTTTAGAAGAAGCAAAGGTAAGAGAAGAAGTGTCCTTAACCTTCATGTGTTTTTAGAGAAGATATTTACATCGTAATGAAATTCACTCTCTTTCTAATCAAAATAAATTGGTATTTTTCAAGAAGTTATGAAAGGATATAGTGTCAATACAAATGAGCAGACATGGAGAAGAGAATGCAAACAAAACTTTTTACTTCGCTGGCGCTTGTCAGGTAGAACAAGTAGAATAAACAAAATGGCGTAGAGTAGGTGTGATGACAAAGCCTGTGAAAGACAAACTGTTAGAGATGAATCATCTGTCTTACAGAGGCCTCGCTAGAGTTCACTGATGTAGTGCAATGGGATTTAGAGTTTTAGCACAATTGATAATGTAGCCGTATAACTCAAATACTGGTTTTATGAAGTCTTGTTGTAGACTTACTACTTCGATTCTGTTCTTGATTTTCATTGTCGTAGATGAATGTTGACTTATCCTTATTTATCAAATTCTAGGATTTGATAGAAATGTACGACCGTGTGTCAATATCAGGTTAAGTAATGAATACGAGCTTAAAAGGAGAGGCTCCTTTTTAAGGCAAACTCAGCCAAAACTGGCTTTCTTTGTTGACCCAATTAATCGGAAAAGCAACTTCTCTTTCGGAAGTGATGCATTTTTCCTTATCCAAGGGTATAATCAGACATGGACAGATTTTATCAAACAGCAAATAGGAAAAGAAAAGGAGGAGGTCCTAGATAAACTATCAGCGAGTTATGTTATTTTATTTGTTTTCTGTGATTTTTAACCCGGTGTGTATGCTTGAGGGCGATTCCTGTGAAAATTAGTTTTGTTGGTTTGGCTTCTCCTGATTAGGAATGCTTTAGTTTAATTTTATTCTAATTGTATCTCTTCACTTTCACTTCAGTTTTACTTGCGAATATGTCTCATTGTAGTTGATTTCAGAAAGCATATAAAACCAACCGAGAGTATCTAGCCACTTACAATAGTTTCTTACCATAATATATAAAGAATGTGTCTCTACGTGCACAAAGATATATAACAGATATTGTAAAGTCAAAGCAGCAAGGCAAATTTTACTGATTTTATCACAAAATTTATTTTAGTTGTAAAAAGAGGATATGTTGATTATTGATTAAGAAGATATGTGAAAGGAAGCAATGTAGATGAAAACAAGGAGACCTGATTAAAACATCTTTGGAATACGAGCCTTCAATTGTAGGTGATTTTTAGGGCAATACCACGTTCTTTAGATTCTTTATGCTTTTTTCTTTTTCAAACCCCTCAATATAGTGCTTTCCTAATCACATCCATTTTGCACAAGCCTAAAATAAAAATTAAGCCTGTTGACACTGTCAAGACTCATAAAACAAACAAGTTTGAATAAGTAACAAACATGAAGCAAGTCAATATGAAGAAAAGTAAACGTGATAATACTATTTATACCACTTAGTCATTTATAACTTTAATTGAATTTCATCAAGGTACCATGAGTAATACCTGCTGTCTCCCGGCACATTTCTAGTGCAAATTATCATCATTTATAATTTCGAAAAATAAACGTATAGTTTTTTCATCGAAATTAACTTTGCAGTCTCAAGTACCACTCATATTTGCTCACATTCTATTAAATTGTACCTCTGCGTAAAATAACCTTCTTTTCTGTCTTCTTTTTGAGTGAATAAAATGAAGAACATTTTGAATTTAAGAAAAACCTGCTTTCAAATTATTTATAATGTAATACACATCGTAATAATCCTATAAACCCTTACTATATCAAATCCATTATTTTCGATTACTTGTTTTTTATCCTCGCCCTAATTCAATTTCAAAATAGTGGTGCCTTAGGGCCGTGTGTGAGAAGATAATTCAATAAAAACTCGTCTTGAGTAAGTGAAAAGTATCCTAAAATGTCAAGTTATTTTCTTGCATTGCCGAAAGACAGGAAACTGTGTGACGTTCTAACGCGTTGTTTTCTGACGTTGTTTAATGATGACAACAGAGGTTTTGTTACCTTTTAATTTAGTTTAAACCACAAGATTGTTGGTAACTGAAGAATAAAGAATACATGCGTAGCACTAAGTTGTTTGTAATTATTGCTATGGTGGCTATGGTGAGGATTTGCATGAGTTGTGAGGTAGGGTTTTAATAACCTTTGGTGCTAGGGGGAGTAGGGATTGCGTCTGTTTGATGTCAGACAAATGTTATCAATTTCATATTCATTTATCAGTCCTTATTATTGTTATTATTTTTATTTCTATTTTCAATACCATACATTAACTAACTGATCCTGATAAAACAAGTCTTAGAATCGTTGCTTCAGAATCCGGAGGAAGTCATTAGGAAACCTCATGATGCTCAGAGAGTCAATTATGTAGAGAGTCAATAGATTTTTAACTTGTAAGTCTTGAGAAAAAGTTATTCTACAGCGGCAAAACGTGTGATGCAGTCTTCAAGCAAATGTTCTTTTAGTTAGAAGGTATCATTCTTAGCTTATCTCGAATTTTGGAATATGATTGTTTTAAATGATTCTTGGCTCTATCTCCCTTGGGACTTACCCATCACCTTCTAAGTGGTTATTCTTCAGCAGCACATGAAGGCCATAATTTTTGCAGATACAAAAATCAATTCAGTTATTTTTTGACCTTCCTAGTTATGGAAATGGGTCGGATACGTTTACGTATCTCTAAGGATAGATATTGTGTGCAGTGAATGGTGTGACTGTTATTGAACAAAACATTTATTATGATTTGAACTGTTCACGTGATTTTTTATTAAAGAAATAACTATCTTTAATAGATATGAATGGTTGAGTAAGAATGGCAATGTCCTGACAATGTAAACTTCAACTCTGGGTCTTTACTCCCCAGTAACATTAAGTATTTGAAGAAAAAATAATAAACCGGAGAGTTTGCGAAAATTTTTACAGGTAGCCTTATGCTCTTCATACTTTTTTCTTTTTGTTTTCTTCCATTTTAACTATCTTTGATTATACACCTATACGTTTATATTCATAAATATCCTATTGTCATATAACTCTATTTTTTCCTTTTTCTTATCACTTCATAATCTTAATGTTCTAACTAGGATTTCAGGTCGACAACATTTAAAACATTAGTAGATCCGAGATATTAAGCAAAGTATAAATGATCTGAAATAAATTTTAAAAATATTTTCACTGTTATTATTATAATAATTATTATGATGATGATTATGATGATGATAATTACTATTATTATTATCATCAATAACAGTTATCAATAATGTATGTTATCAATAGAATAAACAAATAAATGGCATTAAAGTTTTAAAAAGTTGTTATTCAGAACCCAGCACTTTGTAAGTTACTGAAATTACATGTATCTTAAGCACAAGCCAATATACC
>JAAAKL020009855.1:0-14795 GCA_010016065.2 Carybdea cf. marsupialis auct. non (Linnaeus, 1758)
TTATTATGGCATGATTGTGCAATTGTAGCCACTTCTTTGGCTGAGGTAACTACAGCCCCTGCCAATATTTTTCGATGCACTGATCCTTTAATTGAGCCACCTATACCATCTACCACTCCTTTGCCATGAGAAGTGGCAAAGCAATGCCAGTGTATGATCAATTTGAATTGGTTTTCCCAATGTTCAAGATTTGAGAATAAGTATTTTTGCTTAAACTGTGATGATGGACCATCAGAAATGAAGTGCACCTCTTGAGCATCTGAATAGACATCCCTTACGAACCGTAATATTGATACAACATATTTGTGTACAGACAGTTTCCCGTAGTCTAAAGAGTCTGAAACAAATGTCATACTCTGTCTTTCATCTTTGGTTATCCATAAGTGAACTGTAAATATCGAGCATTAACTATTTGTCCAATGTGCAGATTGAATAGCATTTTGGTCAGTCATTGAACAGTTTTTTTGAGAAAACGAGTTGGATCAAAATTCTTCTGCCATCAACATTGTCAGAAAGCCTTTCAAAGTTACTGCTGTGCCAACTTTTTGATATAGGTATGAACCAAAAATCCTATCAATTCATTCTTCAACAATAAAAACAGCACTTCGTATGTGGCGTAGTGGACCAGTTTTTGTGTCTGACCAGTTTCCCTTTTCTACCACTGGTAAAGCTTGATGTCTTCATCAGTTTTGCTGTTCTCCTTTGGAGTGGAAAACACATTCACTTTGTTCTCACACTTTCCAAATTCAGACTTCATACATTTGTCATTCTCTGAGAAGCAAACAATGCTGTTTATAAATGCTTTAAATACTACTAGAACTTCCTTGTTTTTAGAATTGAGCGCAGATAGAAGGAGCCTAACGTTTTCATGCAGTTGACAGACACACACTCTTTGAGGTATTTTGCTAAAGACAAAAATATGAGCTGGTCTTAATTTGCAGAAGGTTGAGAAACCAATTGGCATTTCTGGATACTGCATTAAATATATGGCATGAGCTTCCCTTAGCGTACACAACAAATACTTCTTTTGGATGTACTCCTTTTTTCCTGAGGCTCTTGTGCTAATATGGTCACGCTTTACCAGGTGCCTGCCATTTTCCTTCACTATTTTAAAAAAATTCAAGTACAGCTGCCTTTGTCTTGCTTGGTTTTGTGTTTGCTGGAGCTTTAGCCTTATCTTCATCACTTGTATCAACAGAACATCCAGCTTTATCAACAAGGTTTAAGACAACATGCTTCTTCTTCCGTGGAGAAGAGGGTAAAGACTTCGAAGCTCTATGAATAGCTTTTTCCAGTGATTGACGATTTTTATATTGCTGATAGTCTTGTGGCTGATGTTGGTTGCATTCTGAAGTATCCTTTTTTCTGCATCGTTATTGTTTAATCCTTTCATTCTCTGCTCTTCGATACTCAGTCCACTGTGCAGGCTTACTTTTTAAATTTGTTTGTTGATGCCTTTTCAGTAATCTGTCTCTTTCTTTGACTTTTTCAGTATTCGTTTTACTGTATCGAGCTTGTTTCTCTGCAGCTGTAAAATTTGGCTTTGACATTCTTATTTACAGTTCCTACACTTTCACTTTACTCTGCCTCTGCTTTCTTACTCTTCCTACTCTTTCTTACTATTTTATTGGTTTCTTAAAGATATTACTTTTTAAGTGAGCAGTGTCATTATTGTACGTGTCATTTGTTTAACCAATGCATCATGGGAAGTATTTAAATCATTTTAAATGTATTATGGGTAAGTGCCTTGTTGATCATGGCATTTTGGGTCATATGATGGTAAGTGTGTGTAAGTATTTCAAAAGGCAATGTGCATTTAATGCAAATTCTGACTTTTTTTTTCGAAAACAAGTTTAAAATGGGAAAAGGCTTGTTAATTTATAAATTTGCATTGAAATAGATAGCATCATAGTAAATAAGAACATCAAAATAAAATCTAATAACCAATTTCTGATAACGACAAAAGTAACAGACGTACACAGAAACGGAAGTACAGAAATAGATACATTAATTATTTCAATGGGTCTCTTAGCAGAGAAAGATATAGTATGCTACTAACGCCAACATCAAATTCCTGCTTTAGTTCTATGATTATTTTAGGTCTCAAGAGCAAGCATTAGGCAATTCAAAACCTTTTGTTACTTTTTGGTAACGGACGTACATTGAAAATAACAGATTAGTAATATTTAATTTTGGAGTGCATGCTTGTATCCTGTTTCAGTGCACACTTTATTTCTCAAATACAACCATTGAGGTTATGATTTACATGAAGTGAGTTATCATATGAAGTGCTCTATCATGGGTATCACAGCGTTACTGACTGCACCTGAAGGCATAAAAAACCAACAGGAAGTTACTTCAAGTTCATGCATGTATTACTGTCAAAGTATTGTACTTAGCATGTTTGTGACACTTGATTATCAAATTTTCATCCATCAACTAAAAATGCCATGTGGTACTTCTCCTTCAAGTAATGAAAATATATTTAACCTTAAGGTTGACTTTTGCAGAGAATTGACCTCAACAGGCATATGAGAAAAGGTTTTGTTTGGTATTATGCTTCTTTATCATTACAGGTAAGTTCTTGAAGTTAAAGAAAATGTTTGCAAACAATTTTGAACCATCAACCTCAACTAATTAACGTGTACACATTTCTTAGTACGCCTGATTTTATCTTAATTCAAGAAGGTAAACTGCCTATTTTGGTGATGAGCTTCTATGACAAGGATCACAATGCTGCAGAGCTAAATTGTAACGTTTGACCTTATAGATGATTTTTATCTACGTCAGTGAGCAGGGATAGGCAGTCAGAACTGTGTCAAAATAATGTCAGAAATGCTAGAATTCATTTCCAGCTTTATTATTTTTCTGGTATCACGATTAAGTGAAAGTACGTTATTTGAAACACAAAATATGCTTCGGCAGTCACACTATAAAAACGCCATATTCTATCGGGTTCACACAGGTTATCGCTTACCAAGTTCCTTAGCGATTGAGATTCTTACGGTAGCAGATGACGATGAGTGTATGGAAAAGTGCATATTCGAAGACCAATGCAAGTCTATTAACATAAAAGAAACGGAGAACTTTGTTGAGTGCATTCTTTTCAGCATAGATCGAAGGAGCTGTGATTATAACGTAACTGAAGAAAAAGGAATGTCATACTATGACACAGGTCTTTCAACTTTACAGGTAACGACTCAGGCTTCTATTCCCTTAGATATCAGTATCTATGTGTAACACAATCTTCTTCAAAATATCATAAATATCATTAACTAATGGTTCTGCCTTTTAGTAAGAGGGATCAATTGATTTGAAGAAGGATATAGTTTATTGTAGTAAACCTTCTTAAATATCATGTATGTAGATATATCTGATTTGCTTTTTGTCACGCAGTAAACATGGAAAATGTTAATTAAATCTCCTAAGTATCGTATTGTTTCTTTTATTTTGGAGACGAAACCGATAACGCCACGTCACTACTAGAATTTTTGCACATACTAAAGAACAGTTTAGTGGACTGCTATTGCAATAACGTTTATCATCAGTCTCATCAATATCTTTTGGTTAAAGCAGTATCTATTTCTAAAGATATTTTAGGACAAATGCTGAGGCAACTTACATTTTAATGGCCTTTAAATCGTTTTATACGGTATTTGTAATACTAGAAAAAGAATCGCAAGAAAATAATTATAATCATCTGATGAAATCTTTTTCACATACCAAGGCACCTTTTAATGGACTGCTATCGGGATAGCGATGATTATCTAACTTAAATCAAGCTTATGCTCTTAATTTGAAAAGATGATAAACAAATTTATTCATGTTTTCTTCCAAAATATTTTGCGTTATTTGTTAGTAACATAATTGGCAGATTATATAAGATTTTGATTTAAAACTAAACTTAATTCCAAGAAGTCTCCTCTCAACAAAAATAGGCTTAATAAATGGTTATTTAGAAGCTACTTCAACAAAGCTGTGTATCATTTACAGTTATTAAGATTTTTTTTAGATATAAAGTCTTTATTTCTCAAAAATCACGTCCATTACCTAAACCCTATAACATAACTTCCATCCAACGTTGCTTGCCTTAATTGTATCTTTTAAGAATATCACAGAGTCCATATTACCAAACTATGCAATATCTTAAACGTTCAATTATTGGATTCTGTACCGCAAACAACATATTTAAGTCCATATTTTTATCAGCCAAAATCCACCGTTTCTCATTTTCGGTATTTTAAGAAACAAAGCATGCCATAAAGAAGTTGTTTTTGTAACATGTTTTTTTTATTGTTTCCACGCACTTTCTCCATTTGCTCCATTTGATTATTGGAAGAAATTTTACATATATTTTCAGATATCATCATTTTTCTTCAAGAAGACGAATTAAAGTATACGCAATTTTAATCAGATTTGGATAGAACTGTTTCCATGCCAAAGCAAAAAGAATAATAATACTCTGATACAGAGCTGATAATCATTTCTTCTAAAACAAGACTATAACACACCATGGATGTGAAAGGTTGTTTAATTGCTGTCAAGAACAATACCTACTTAACTTAAACATCTGTAACAGAATATCTTGATGATAATAGTGTTTCCCCTCTTTCCTTTTAGCCAATATACGAAGAGCACTTGATGCGAGAAGATACATACGTTCTGATTTGAGAAAGCCCAAGTTCTCCGTTGTATTCATTTAATGCCTCCCCGTGATAAGCTTTTCCCAGCTACCTGCCATGAGGCTATATTTTGCTCATGGAAAATCCCACTTCGTTATAGGAAGTACAATTTTATAAATCCCCTGTAATAACAGATTCAAGTTATTAAATAAATGAATATTCATTGCATTCTAGTAATTTGAAATGGTCCATTTGAAATCTCTTTCTCTCCTTCTTGGAACTAGCGCCATATCTTTCGCGTTTCCGCATGTTGGAGAACAAACTTGAACAGTTTAAAAATATGGGATAATTCTTGATACTCCAATACTTCATTTAGTACTTTTAATTTTTTATTGGAAAAATGTTTTTATGTCTACTGCATAATAACTTTACTTATTTTGATCCGATACAGGTTGGTCCATTTTGTAGAAGTTTCGTTCACAATCCTTGCTCTCCAGGTATTTGTATCGACTCATCCCGGAAAAGAGAAGGCTTTTATTGCAATTGTGAGTCATAAATCATTTGATTGTTCAAAGTTTAAAGCACTATATAATTTTAATATTGTTATCTCTGACAAAGATTTTACTTCTTTACAGCATGGTAACTATACATGTTTTTGTTTGAAAGAAGATGAATGGCATTCTCATGAATAAAAATTATAAACAGATGTTTTAATTCGTACAGATTATTCTTACTGATATGTGAATGTTATTAATTATTTTGAATTGGATCTTAACAAGCAACAGAAAAAAATATTTGGAACAAAATAACACTGCAACATCTTTTACGCACCGTATATATTAGTATATTAATACTCTCTTTTAAAATTACGAAAGTATAAAGAGACGTAGGTGCAGCAGGTGACTGTCAATAGGACATCTTGCCATCAATGTTTGGTAAAAGGCAGATTGTGTACTGAGAACAAACGCCAATTATTATCCTGAAAATATCCAAATATGTTTACTTGTCTGATAGCATATGTACTGTAATTACCCACAATGCAAAGTAGTGACCGCAAAATATAAAAGTGCTAATCAACTGACATGTGTGAGTAAATTAGTCAACCGAAGGCGTGTATATCTTGATCAAGACTAAATTTTGTTGTAGGTATTCCAGAGATCCTGTGAAAATATTGTATTATTATCCATAAGAAGAAGGATATAAAAAGTGTTGTGGATACTAGTTGTTTAATATAAGCACACCTTCCTTACATGAATGACTGCAACTTTCTATCATACATAATTTAAAATTTATTAAGCATAATATTGAGAAACAAGTCCATGGTCAAAAACGTATATAAATTACCTTTTAAACTGCGTAGCAATCAATTTACCATCTCCCTTGTTTTCTAAAGAACTACATATAACTTAGAGATTGGTAGTCGCAAGATGTGTAATAGATTGTCTAACAGTCGTTAGTCATTATAATATGTTGTCATGAACATACAAGGAGAGTTAAACACCAAGATGGGTAAAAATACAGTTTATTTTTATAGTATTTGATTGATAAGAATAGCTTAATTTGCAGAACAAATATTGGATTAAACTCAGAATCATTTAAGACTACTAATATTTAGATTGTGAAGTAATCATTGCATACATTAAACACATTTTCCTTAAAATGAGAAGAGTGTGGTTACGCATGTCTGCGAGCTTGAAAACTACAGATAAATTTATATGAAACTAATGTTTTATAGACTTCATTACACTCCTGTTTAGGTGCTTCTGATGCAGCACTACTCGAGTACAGTGTACTGCTTAAGTGGTATTTTTAATTGCCCACATACTGCTTGTAATGAATTTTTCTCAGTATACCACTTTTATCATGATAAAAGTAGTATGCTGAGAAAAATTCATTACGATGTACGAGAAAAATACATACGAGAAAAATTCATCACGATACCCTTTTCGAGAAACTTTCCCTTCTCTTAAAAAGAAAAGCAGAAGGTAGACCAAACTATTCTTAAAACTTCTGCTTTGTTTCTATTTTGTACGAGGAGGTGGTGCTAAAGTCTTCCAGAAAAATGTTGTGTCTTCCATTTCAGACCTTTTTTGATCGAAGAGTCGAGTTTTCTGACTATCATTTCTATATGCTTGTCGTAATAAAATGCTGTGTTTCTTCTTAAACGGTTGCCAGATCAGCTCAAAGCGTGCGTGGTGTACTGGTTTTAAAACATAACAAGAACCGGCACTAGAAACACATATTTTGGGGTCAAGTTCTTATATAGAACCAATTTCACCTGACATAAGGTTTTGATCAGATGGAGCTTTCCGTTAGCCTACCCCTCCTCTTATGTAGCTTTATAAGGAAAAAATCTAGATGAATAAAAGCTAGTGTGCATTCAGTACTCCCGAGACGGTAAAAAGAGTATGGATACCGAAGCCTTATTATGATTTTGGACTTCAGGTTTTATAAAGTCATCGTTCATCACTGGAAGGCATGTGCTTTAGATGGAAATTAAACCTTGCAGATTCAGATTAAGTGTCTGAAATTTAGACTTAAAGCTGCAATGGTGGAAAGAAAATACCATAAAGTAATATAAACAGCAAAAGATTCCTAGAAACTAATAGAATTGACATATATTTAGGGAGAAATAAAGTAAAACACTCGACTTTGACATGTAAGCAGCTACTTCGGTTAATTGCAAAAATATAATAAAAATTTTACATCCTTTTCAAAGTAAGAAAATTGTGAAAATCGATGGCAAAGGCTCCGAGTGGCCAGTAGTGTAAAGTCGCTGACATAATTCAAATAACTAGTGACTTCAGTGTGAAATATTGTCCCTGGCGTAAAAATGTCGGGGTGGATACATTATCAGATCTGGCAATTACCAGATTGTATCATTTGTGTTATGCCAGATGTTTGATATTTTTTGAATATATCATTCGAATCTTCTTGCTGCTTGCCATTCCATTTATCTTCTATGACCAAACTTGTCTTAAGAACCTCTCCTGTCGTGGCAAAAGGATTATATTATGCCAGAGATAAGAATCCTATATTTTAAGAAGCCTTAGGGCAAGCATGATCTCCAGCTTTTGGTAAAGATGCGTGAGAATTCCAGGATGTTGGTTGGAGGCAGAATCTATAACAAATCAAAATTTACAAAATTTTACTTTTGTGCTGTTCTTTATATCATTGATCAGCAAAATGTGTTGCCATTTTGCATCAGTAGATGGTGATCGACATGATAAAATACGTGCACATTTTTGGAATGATTTAATCTAAATTCTATTTTCAGAACAGTGATCATCAGACTGGCAGTGTGGAGCTCAATATGTAATTAATGATTTGTATAGTGTCTGTAAGCTAAATTGGTCTAGTTATGACAAACGTTTATTGATAACCATTGAGCCATCGCGATTCAATGCAAAGTCACACCTGTACCTCAGTATGTTTTTGTAACTAAATATCTTAAGCATGCAGAACTGGGGTGACGTTGTCAGCGTATAAGAAAATTGTCATATTTGCTTCACTATTTTCTTCTATGTTAATGAGGTTATGATTTACAAGTAAATTGATGCCATAATAGCGAGAGCAAATACGAAATCTACGAAAAAAACAAAAGGATGACTAATTCAAACTGTCCGAAAGTGTGTTCCCTTGGTATTGTTGTAACTAAAATTAGTGAAGTCTTGTTAGTAATATTGCCCAAACCATGAAGATAAACAAGCAAGAGGAAAGTTGAAATAGAAAGTATCATTATGTGCTCTCAAAGTCAGCTTAATGTTTAATGTAAGTTCTAATTTTGACTTTAACAATATTTTATCTACTTATCTCAAGGACTTGCATCATTTTCTTATACATTTTCACTTGCAAAAAGCTATTTTATACGCTTTCTTAACTTGTAAAAACTAGGCCTTATTAAGGGTGCCTAATTGAACCTGTTTTACACCCCTTGTCGGGTTAAAGCGCCCAAGCACTTTCCATCGTCTTTTCCGAAGGCTTCGTAGCCTTACGCTGCAATTTTATATTTTTCTAATCAAAAGTTCTTTGTTATAGGGTACTAAGTTATTTCTCTATTGTGGACATAGCAGTCAGCTATTACAGCTAAGTTAGAAGCATTCAAAGACGTATTAGTATTGACTTACCAGATCTCTTTATCAGTCCTTTATATGTCAATGGATAGGTTTGACAATCGTAAAAGTCATACTTTTTGTTATTGAAAATACAAGCTTTATCATTCATATTTGTCAATATATTATAACATTGTCATAAATCTTGATATCTTGTTCTGACTTTTGATTACATTTAGATCCTTTTGAAGGAACAAATGTAGCACTTCAAAAGCCAGCTATGCAATCGACAACTTTAATGGGCCGCCAAGCACTTCTGGCAGTGGATGGTAGACGGAATACAACTCTCTCGGATGTCACGTGCTCGTCAACAACGATAGAAACTAATCCATGGTGGAGGGTTGACATTATAATGGAGCTGAGAATAAAACTTGTTGAAATTACCAATGGTTTCAATATCAATGGTCCAAGAAACAACACATTTAACATTGAAATTGGCAACTATTTGGATTACAAAAACACCAATTATTACGTGTAAGTAGGGTTTACAATAATTAAGTAATCGAGTCGTACTGGGAGAGTAGGGTAAACCCTTGTTTTTTGCCTGTATTTGTAAAGTAGCAGATAAAATGATACCCATCTAGAAATTTGGATATTTTGAAAACTATTGAGATTGCTGGAAAAGAAGACCCTTCATCAAAAAAAATAACACTATACATCAAAAAATTAACCATTTTTCTTTATGTCAAGCTGCACGTAAGAAGCCAAATAAACAGCTATTTACAAAATGTATATCTTTTACGGTTCAAAATTCTATTCTTAAGAATACATCTGATCTCACATCGAATGTGACAACAGATGACATCACTGCAGAGTATTTCGGGAAAACTCAGCATAACAGTTTTCTGAAGTTTGGACTTAAGCTCTAGGATTGGACAATGAGTACTAACATGCGGATCTCGGGGGATAAAAGTTTGTAAATGATGGACAGCCTGGGTTATCAGAGGCAGACATTTTGCGTAATCAATGGAGGTGTGCAAGTAACCTTTCTAAATCAAGCCAGGGGGCTTGGATGCATCCAAAGTTTTAGAATAACCGTGGATGTGCAGCTACTCCACTTAGTGAAGAAGTCATTTAATGGTATATCAACTCTAAAACGTGCTGAACCCCAACGCCCACCCACAAGAATGTCACTCAGTCTTTCTGATTACGGTTTGCACTTTATAAGATGTACATCGGAGATGGCAGCGCAGTAGATACAGCAAGCTGAAGACGAGAGAATGAGCATAACAGGAAGCACAAGAAAGAATCGGAGTGATTCCCTGAAACACTGCCTAGGTATCCCGAGAATCGAGAACAGACAGGCTATTCTTGGGGCAAACCCCGAACCACCTACGGCAAAAACCTTGCAAACAGGGACAAACGGATAGTCCCACCGCTCTTGACTACAATGAAGTAAAGGGTCCGCTATGCCAGGGACATTGTTAAAGAAATCTCAGCCATCGAAAATTTGAGGATTTATCTTGTTATCTTGTTCAATCCATCAAAGGGTATTGAATACTTTTTGTTCATATGTATACTTGAATACTCATATATATTTACTTATTGCTATTACAAATACATATGTATATATGCCTATATATAATTGAATCAATTGCCGATTTCGAAATATGAGGTTATGGGAACTTATAAAAACGTGATCAGTTTAGTTAGGGTGTCAAAATAGTAGTATCCGAGTCTTAAAGTGATTTCCAAAGACGTCTACAGATGATAAAAGGGTTTTGTGAGATGTCGTTGGAATCTTTGCTGATCTCTAAGGTATGGCTCTCCTTTCTTGTATACGATTCAAACTGGCAGATCGAAGATCTTTCTGTTCATTTTAACAACTTGCCAAACGCATTAGTAGCTGTTGAAACGAAAAGAGTGAGCCCGTCAATAAAAGATCTGCTGGTTTCGAACTTACAAACTTTAGTCTTCTATCGTTTACTTTCATCTGTGTATCAGAAAGTTTTATAATGTAAGAAAATACTGAACGCCAACGGAATTCCAAATTAAAAGCAATGGAATTCTGGAATACCACCATACAATCCATTCAGAAAGCGGATGCGGACATTTTCGTCTAATGGTTTAACAGTATGCATTGGCATTTACAATGTCTGCACTACGAGATCCGTTGCAAAAGGAGACAGAAATTCACTGGCCCTTCTTAAGGATCAAGATTACATTGTATTTGAAAGGACTGTATTTGGCTCATGCAGATTTGAAGAGGATTTGATCTTTTTTATGGAAGCCTTTCGAAGGAAGCACATCACTTTAAGAAAACGAAATAGAAAGGAATCCTCTCCTCTAACCAACTTAACTCAAGCCATTGCCGAAGAGGAAGAAACAGTGTTAGTGGTGCAAAGCCAGGAACCGACCCTATTAAAGAATGACAGTAACGCAAGGACCACTAATCAACAATGGGACGAGGTGACTGTGAGACCAAATGATGATTTTAGTCCTATTCTAGTGCCTCCTGTAAGTAGTAGTCTTTCTGAACAGGGTCGATGTACTGTTGAGTATGTTTCCTGTAATGTCATTAATATACGATCATACGTTGAACGAGGCTAAAATATCACTCCTTTCAAAAGGATTGGAGTTCTCAGTTACACCAAGAGAATTAGATAAAGCGGGTATTAAAATAGACATTGATTCTTTTGCTCGAAGGTCAGGTTTGAAATGGTATTTTAGAGATTCAGCTAGTGCGTCGGCTTCACGGTTTAAACCTAAATCTAATTTTAATCCTGTGAACATAGATCCTGCCATAGAACTTTACATAACTAAGATCGAAACAGAATTGCTATTTGTCTCTGCTGAGCAGCATAATTATAGTAACATAACGATGTCAGAACGTAAGGCATTAAGATCTATTATGAACGATGATTCTATCCTAATTAAAGAAGTTGGATAGGGTAGTGCTGTAGTTGTTTGTGGAAAAGATTACCTTGCAGAGGCAGACAATCATTTATTGGACGATACCGTTTATACCTTATGTAATGTTGATCCATCAGAAGATTTAGGTCAGTGTATGCTAAGTTTAATCTCAGATACTCAGGCTACAGGAGAATCTTCCCCTGACGCTTTTAAGTTCAGCTTTTAAATTAAGGTCCCTAAATTAGGCAGGTTTCATCTATGACCCAAGATCCATCAACGTTTGCATAATATGCCTGGTAGACATGTGGTTTCTACCTCAGAATATTATACGGAAGCTATCTCCGAACATTTGGATTGTTTCCTACAGCCTCTAGCTAGGAATTTAAAACGTACATAGGGGACACGAGTGATTTCCTCTTGAAAATTAAGAACCTGGGTGCGTTAGATGGTATATTCATTTTCTGTACTATAGACGTGGTTGCGCTGTACCCTAGTATACCCAACGAGGATGGTCTTTCTGCCTTACAAAAAGTGCTGGATTCTGGGTAAAATAAGGATATCTCCAGCACTACCTTATTAGAACTAGCGAAGTTTGTCCTCAGCAACAATTTCTTCTTTTAGAACGGCAAGATCTACAAGAAACTTAGAGGGACTGCGATAGGTAGTAAGTTCGCACCGCCATACGCATTACTTTTTATTGCAGAGTTTGAGGAGAGAGTACTGCAGGGATTTCCTGACCAACCTAAAGTCTGGTATAGGTATATTGATGATATTTTTATGGTGTGGAGCCACGGGGTAGCAAGATTTCTAGAATTTATAGCCCATCTTAATTACTCTGGGACATCTATTGACTTTTTAGGCGTCAATTTATCGCGGGCACAGGATAGGATTCTCAGTGACTTTTATGTCAAGCCTACGAATACGCACCAGTTATTACACTATAATTCCTGCCATACTTTCCATACAAAGAGAGGGATTCCGTACGGCCAAGCCCTGCGCATCAGACATATATGTTCTGAAAATGAGCTTTTCGAGAAACGTGTAGGAGAATTGAAGAAATGGCTGAAATCAGGTGGTTACCCGCAAAAAAATGATTTGTTCACAAATTGAGAGAGCAAAGCGCAAAGAACATGATTCTTTACTTGAGTATAAAGCCCCTGTTTCCAGTGTGGCTCCTAGTTGCACCCCGAACAACTTAGTACTTTCATACCATCCGGCACTTAGTGCGAAAGCTCATAAAATCGTCAGAAACAACCATAATATCCTTTTATGCGATGACGAACATATGCGAGTGTTTTGCAGCACCCTGATGGTTACGTATAGAAGAGCTAAATCAGTAAGAGATAAGCTTGTGCGTGACAAACTTCCTGCGGCTAGGGGGACTACTCCAGGTTGCGCACCATGTAGGAAAGGACGCAATTGCAATATCTGTAAATATCTTTCAGAAACTTTTGCATTTTCTAATAAACACCTCAATCGCGTGTATAAAATAAAACGTGACAGTAGGACTTCGATTCAAAAGGATTTGTATACTTGTGACAATGCAAAATCTGTAAGATATGTAGGGAGTACTATCACCCCATTTAGACTACAGTTTAACTATAAATCGCAGTTCCGAAATTTCTTGAAAAATCAGGTGGTGAGAAAAAGCATGTCTGCCAAAGTAGCTTGTTTCAGCACTTTGTAGGAATTGGCCATAATGGTATGAGTGATTGACAATTCATTCGTATCGACAGTGGCGAAACAGAAAGTTTGATCAGGCGTACGGAAACGTTTTGGCAGCACAAGCTTAATGTGTTTACACCAAATGGACTTAATGAACGCGAATTCTCGCAATAACAATAGAAAATAAGTAAGTATACAGGTCGGGTTTTGTCACTGCGCGTTTTTATCGTGTGACTAGTAAGGTTTAACCCTTGCTGTGGTCATTTACGCCTCAGATTTGAAGCGAGTCCGTAAAGTGTTGCTTTACTTGACCTTGTCTTTATAATTACACATGAAGTTATTTCGTAAAAGGGCAGTTTTAAATTTTATTGTGTATTGTAATTTTAAAAACATTCCGTTTTTAATACTATTTTTCTCTTGTAAATATTTCTAAGCACGCGGATGTTCTTTTTAGACATTTTATTGCTTTTAATACTGTTCATAAGAGCTTGTAACCTATCCAACTGTAGAATGACCTGATGAAGAAACGACAAGTTTCGAAAGCTTTCCATCAAAACTATTTGTTGTTTTTTAAGTATATATTTATATATAAATATCTGTAAATATACTCAAACCATGAAACGGGAGAGAGAACGCAAAGTATCCAATTGTAAACTGACTTGACATACTGTGATATGTATACAACATTCTTAAACTTTGAATTAAAACTGTACTACCGAGCATTCATATCCGTTTAGGTGTGGACAGAATCAGATAATTGCCGAGGGTAAGACAAAGATGGTTGACTGCATCAAAGCAATTTATGGTCGATATGTTATTATCTATTCCACGAAAGACAAATATTTGAGTTTATGTGAGGTGGAGGTTATCACTTTCGGTGAGTACCTATATTTTGTAACATTTCCCGATAAATGGTAAGTAACTCCAATAACTAGCTATAAAAAATGAAGCTAAGTGACGATAAAAAAAAGTTAAAATTAACTTAACTTGTCAGATTTTACTTTATATTCTTATATATCACCCGAACGTAACAGTGACAAGATGATACTTACATGTTACTCAACTGTAGGGGGAGAAAAAGGAGCGCGCCAATATTTAAAATCTTCCAGGGCAAATAATTAACACTTTAATTCTTTAACATTTAAGATCTGATTCTGGAAATTAAACATTAAATTACGTTTACTTTTTTATAAAAATTTTTAACATTTTCAAAGTATTAGGATAAAATGACGATTTCGAGTACGTTACATTATTTACTTGATATTGGGTTTTTTATCTTTACGAGTTACCCATCCACTACACGAATAGTCTAAGGGTGAAAACAGTTTGAATCGATTTGTATTTTCAACACATTAAAGTCTGCTATTCGGTCGGCAAGAGCCTTGCTGCCACCCTTCAAACCCTATCCCATCGGCGAAATGTGGCCAGTCTTACCCTTTTCTACAGATATTACCATTGGAAGTGTTCCAATGAACTGTTGTCATTGGTTCCAGCCCGGTTTGTTCCATCTCGGACGACCCAGTTTTCTCAAAATCTTCATTCT
>JAAAKL020009856.1:0-14795 GCA_010016065.2 Carybdea cf. marsupialis auct. non (Linnaeus, 1758)
GGCACATACTCATCCTCAAAATTGTCAGATAATGTTGTTGAATGAAGATCTATTATTTGCATCATCAATAAACTAGATCCCAAGCCGGAGGCACATACTCATCCTCAAAATTGTCAGATAATGTTGTTGAATGAAGATCTATTATTTGCATCATCAATAAACTAGAGCCCAAGCCGGAGGCACATACTCATCCTCAAAATTGTCAGACATCATTCTCGAATGAAGATGCATCATATCAATAAATAATTAGCTAGAGCCGAAGGCGGAAGCACATACTTATCTGAAAAGTGATCACTCTTTTACTAGATGGAGCAAACAATTCCTTGTAAAAAGCTTGCTACAGGCTCTATACCGAGTGTACTTGAGTTGGAAGCATTTAACTATTACTTCACAAAATATATCAAATGGTACTCACTACTCTCTAAAAGAGTCAATCTCTTAATTTAGAAAGATGTGTTTTGCTATCATCATTATCGGCGTCCTCTAAAGCTAAATTTATACAGAGTGCTTAAAATGCGTTTTAAATCCTTGTCACAGTCTGCTTTGAAATTCATGAAACTAGGATGTGTGGATGGGTTGAGATAGTAAACTCGAGACTGTATATATCCTAATCATGCTGCGAATGATTGCATTTTAGGGAT
Source organism: Carybdea cf. marsupialis auct. non (Linnaeus, 1758) (assembly GCA_010016065.2). NCBI lineage: Eukaryota > Metazoa > Cnidaria > Cubozoa > Carybdeida > Carybdeidae > Carybdea > Carybdea cf. marsupialis auct. non (Linnaeus, 1758). The sequence continues at coordinate 642 of JAAAKL020009856.1, forward strand.
AAAAACTGGAGGGCTTGTTCATTAATCTATTACCTATAACACGAAAGACTGGTTTTGCTATTGGACATCATAACATCAAAGCATGGCAAGAACTTGACAAGCATTTAAATACTATTCAGCAATCCATTGATGTGTTACTGTCGATTATGAAATAAGAACAGGTTTATATTTTAGGTTTAAAAGACCATAAACATAGAACTGAGTGCAAAAAGCTATTTTACAAACAAATGACAAAAGTTATTATAAAAAGCTGATTTCTTTTAAGTGTTTTCGTCTGCAGATGCCTTGTGTTGTTTATGGCTGACACTTCGTGGAAAGAACAGTTACGACGTCATTATAAGGAATATTTGAAAAGGTTTTTTTATCTAAATTCCATTGAATTAACTGTAGGAAAAGAAAGAACGTTTTACGTGGCCTGGCCGTTCATGGCCATGAGAAAATATTCAGCCTTAAGCCTTTTAGTCACACATTCTGTTCAAGGTTAATCATATGAAATTTCTTCTCTCATGGTTGAATAATGATATGTAACCCGTTTAATATAGCACTGCTCTTTTTGCTCTAATTTTAGATCTGAAATATTCTGCCAAATTTATAACTTTCAGTTTTAATTTAGATTATTTTTCAGAAAAGTAACCGAATGTCAGTATTTCAATTACCCAATTGAATACCCATTTTTGACTCTGTTTGACTAAAATTTCTATTTCCCTGGTATTTGGAAGCATATTGCTTCCATGTCGTCCAGGTAAGTACGTCTATACTTGGAGATATTCTCTTCGTTTTCTGTGGAACTGTTCTGGTATATTCCGCAACTGACACCTAAACGTGCTTTTGTTCAACTCATTTATGGGTGTTAAACGCATGAGGAGTGGTATTTACTATGTGGGGTTTCTTTCCTGATTTTATGTCCAACTGACTTCTCCGTACCTTTTCATTGCAGTTGTTCATGAAGACGTGTAATTATTTTAACCTAAACGAGAATAGACAATCCATAAGCAGGATCTTACAAACCGCTTTAAATTTAATCGTTGGCATTCCAGTAGACTCGACAGTTAGTAGCATAATTCATGATTCAGGCCACTTTCTATAGTTTTTATGAAGACTTCATTTGTAATCAAAGGTTAAACAAACGCACACCTGTATATATTTTTTGTACTTTATGATCTGTTCACGATGCATTTCTGTTGTTTACCAAGGAAAACTATGACCTTCCCATGGTCTTGTCATATAATCAGCATTAACTTTGTCAAGACATTTCTATTTACCCCACTTCCAGTTTTAGAAGATTCTCGCATTTAAGCCATCTTCAACTTTTGCCTTAAAATTTTGCAGATATGTTTATTAAATTTTTGGTAAGCACCAAATGCCAACATTATTTCAGATATATAAACTCTTTCACGAAAGCACCTTGTTGAATATAAACTTTTGTTGAAGTATATCACAACAGTCACTATCTGCGTAAGTAACTTCGTTTTTGTTTTAGTGTACCTAAAAATGCAAGGCAACGTGGGTCTTGCAAACGTTGATATGACTAGGGTTTGCTTAATCTTACTGCATTACGTTAATTTCTTAGTTGCAAAAGGGGCAGGTAGGTGCTGAGCACGATGGTGAAACAGAAAGCGAGTTAGTGTTCCAAGACTCACGTTGATCCACATAATGACAGATATGAAAAAAGAAAACGTCAGACAGGGGTTTTTCAAATCACACCAGGGTCACCAATTGTACGACGTCAGAGATAACATCGAACCTTGAGTTCCTTGATAATGGTGTGTGTCTAGGACCACAGGAAATTGTCTTGGACTTCTAGATCGCAATTCAGATGAGCATATATTATGCCATAGTTCTTTCATGGAAAAGGATCAGCATGTGATTTCAAGCTACTCACTAAAGTTACTGCAGCCGCTTACAGTCACAAATGCACCAACGTCTAGATATTCCACTACATAGAAATGCTAACAGTTAGAAATGCCCCGCGCTCTCAAATAGACATAATGAGTTTGCACTCGATCCTAAAGGAGAAGAGAAAACATTGTGCACAGATCCTTGACAAATACAGTGAGATACGACCGATAAAATTTGCAGAAAATGAAATTTTCGGTCTCTGAAGTGAAAGATTTTTTACTGATACAAATAATGGTGCTTGAAATATGCGTGTAAAAGTTCTAGAGTTTCATAAAAAATGAAAGGTATGATTTTTGGCTCCGGTAACTAACTTCAAGGGTAACAAAATGACCTCTCCGCTGAATATGACGTCGATGGTATGCCGTTAACCATCGATACTACTTGTGTATTCTTGCACATAACTAATCATGTCATTAGATACGAGTAAGAAAGGACATCGTTGACATGATAACAATGAATGTCGTATGCAGATCATTGATGAATGTTTCACGTGCCTTATCTTCTTCTCAAATATCGTGTTTGGACACGAACGTAGAACTAATGACACGTGAATATGTTTTCATAACCAGGTTCCCAAGACGAAGAGCCACACGACTATCATCGCAGAAGAATCGGATTTTTAGTTTCAGAGATAGGAAGTATGCATTAGCTTTGTAAATTTTGGATTCAGCGGTGGTTAGTTGCTATCAGGGATCGTCTGGCTAGTTGCTAATCGGCTAAACCATGTAGATGGTGTGATTTTTGTCCACAGAGGAGGAGACCTCCCACTTTAAAAAAATGTCGTATTCCCTCTTTACTTCTATAACTTTACAGTTTCCTGTTGGAAATTTTGTTATCTCCTTCGATTAAACAATGCAAGTTTCGGTCATTGATGGATGGCATAATCCTAATCATATGTTTAGAGTCTCTTAATTTTTTGCTTCTTTCAATCTTCCTTGAAAAATTTAGTAACTTCTGAAGTACATTACTTATCCAGATCCTATTTCTTTGCTGCTGGTCACTACCCCGGATGAACATACATTACTACCAGTTTTAGTTTCCTCCATCCTTCTACAGGTCAACTTTTCTTTATTCTTCTCTGCTGTAATCTGCTCTATTCCTTTCTTCTAAATTCTTATTCGCTCCCTTTTGTTTCATTTTCTTTTAATTGATTTCGTCCAGTTTGCCATTGGTATTTTCTGAACATTTCATTTCGCCCTTTACGAGTTTTTGCATTTAAGCTTTCTGGAAATGATTTAGGCTCGACATTGCTTCTTTCGTACTTTTACTGACAGCACTCCCGGCGACGTAGACAATCTCCCGGTTCCTTGATGGCAAACCATTTTTTATCGGAATAAACGCTTAATTAGGCCCCTATTTATCTTTTTAAATTTCCTTATCTAATTTGAAGTTCCTGTTCACATCGTAATCAATCATAAACTTTTACGGGATTATCTGCAACTTCCAAAAACAAGAGATTCTTTCTCTCACGTACATCAGTATCACCTTGAACAAGTACGAGTCACAACTAGACCATGCTGGACTCTATTCAATTAGTGATTGGTGCGAAAACTAGATTTAGAATTTGCAAGATAATTATAGTAGAAACATCGTAGTTGGACCGTTTACCTGAACCATCATCCATAATTTCCAGACTGACTCTTCTTTATAATCTAAACATACTTTAAATCAGACCGCAATTAGTCAAACGTCGTCGTCCTTATAGTATTCACATACTCCTACCACTTTTTTGTAATGTTCAGGGACGCCCAATACTGGAAGCGTTATGCAGCCTGAAATATTCTTGTTAACTCTATTAGTACAGGAGTCACTTTCGTATTAGGACTTTCCACTTCTATCAACGATTTCCCTGGTTGTAAAACACTGGAATATCGTTTAAAGATACAGTCGTTAAGTGATACATGACCATGATATTATACTGAGTACCGTTCAACAAAAATATCCCTAATACTATTTATTTCTTCAGAGAAGTGTCATAATACAGCATTAGCACAGTTTGTCACCTTATTTTTCTTTCAACTGCATACCTGGTAGCTAGAAAGAACTTAATACTGTTTCTTTAAATATGTTTACATCAGAAAAATTCAAGTTAGGTAACGCAAAAAGGTACCTAGACATTGCCTGAGATATCCCATGTATCAAGTAACAAATAACACTGCACGCTTTATCATACGGATCCAAAAATTTATGCAGTGTAAAATTTCACCGCAGTGCAACATTAGATCTACGATACTCCACACATTGTCTGATTTCAGTTTGATATATGACATTCTGTGCGACAGAGATATATACCTTATTTACGTTAAGATTTTTGAACTGTGCCTGGAACCATGCTAGGCCCTTTTACGGTTTGCCGCAGGATGGTACTTGGTGCGATTCCTCGAGGTGGGCTAGAGAAGGTAGCGGGTTCGATATGGTTGAAAAGAAATGGTGTAAAGGCTCTAAAGGGCCTGGCACGGTTTTAAATTGCTGTTGCACATGCGTTATACTCAGCTTAAACACAGCGTGTAAAATTTCAGAAGGTTGACTTCTTTCTGAGAGTTTATCTTTCCAGTATTTTTCTATTTGATGATACATTAGCTGATCGATATACCTCTCAAAAGTAAACTGAAAATAGCCAAAGACCTATTCACCAATCACCTGCCTCTGTCTACAAAAGTCATCTCTCTCGACTCTTGAACTTTAGCAATATCAACCGAAGTTATTAAAAGTATAAAGAAAAATCTACATTTCGGAACAAACAACGTCAACGTCACTGTAAACGAAAGAGTGAGGGCAGCAGCAAGAAGTCGACTGGTAACATTGTGTAGAACGTATGCACTGCTTTTGGTTCAGCGCAGACGTCACCTCACACAGCAGCTGTAGTAACACGATGGCATTGTTCGTGGAATGATTCCACTTACGCTCTTTCTCTACGTATAAACAGGCCACTCGAGCCGAGCCAGGACCAAACAAGGTTCCTAGCACGGTTTTAAAACGATCTTGTAAACAGGGTAGTAGCGGTACTAGTGTTTGCCCGTGAACGTGTTACTCATAGAAGAAGTCGCAAAGGCGAATCCTCCTTTGTTTGAATGTAAGAGACGGTAAAATGATCACATAATCTAAATTATACTTAACATTAAATGCGATCGGATGCCGATTACCTTCAAAAACAGTTCTGTCTTTTAAATCTGACAATGACAGGTGGAGGAAACTCGCTTCTGACTTGCGGGCAGATGAACGACAACTTAAAAAGTCATAATGCTGGAAAAGGACTTAGTGCTTGGAACTTTAGTCCGTCTATTCATAAATTTGAGGGGTCGTAGTCAGTGTGCCATGTATAGTAACTGTCACATAGCCTTGAAACACATAAGGCATGGGTAGCCGAGTGATTAGAGTAGCTGTGTAAAAAAAATAAGGGACATTGGATTAAGAGGTTACAGTCTTGGTCCCACCGTAGTATACTTGGGCACTGTACTGTGTAGTGTTTCACCATTCAAAGGGGAAAACTGGGAGTTTTGATAAGAATTGCTTTAGCATCTGCTGATCCTTTAAACAATGATTAACAAAAATCCATTGAGATTGTTTTCCGAGGGAAGCTATATGTAAACGCAGAAAATATTTACGGGGCCTGAGACCCTTTAGTTTACCTCGCCTACGACGCTGCTTGAGGAGTAGCTTGCGTTGATTTAGTACTAGATTCTTGCTTTAATAAAAAATCCGTGTATGGATTAACTGCAAGAATTTCCAGCTTCGCATGACATTTCTGTATCATTGGATTTATTACTTATGGACCGATACTTCCAGTTTTACTAATGAAAGATGGGAAAAAGCAAATTCCTCTCGCTAAACGTCGCCACTATAGATCAGAGGTGTATTCTCCAGCTGTGATAGGCGTGCGCCGCACGCTAATAAATAAAAAAGCAAAAGTATTTGTACATTTTTTAATTATTTGCATGTCTCTTCATTACATAAAATCTTTATATGTGTGCAGTAATATGTTAATCAATTTGCCTTTCTCCATTTGCTAAATTTGGTAAATTCTTTTCAAATCAAAAGGCCTCTCAATATCCCCATCTCACTGTTCTGCCCCAAGTCTGTATAGAAATAACACGTCAGTTTGCTCCTCTATGCTGAAGTCTCTGTACAGCTTCTGTTGAGGCAAGGCGTGCTACGACGCTCAACGTCAATGAAAACAATAGAATCATAGGGAGGCAGTACGACTTAGGTACAAAAATCTGTAGTCAAAAAAAGGTCCCAAAGCGTGCTATCGAAAAAGAGCACACATTAGTTGAAAATAGAAATCGAATGACTAGACCCAGATGGGGCAATATTCTATTGCTTCAAGTGGGGCAACCTTTTATGATTATGTTATTTCTAAGTTTATGGAGAAAGATAGAGGGATAGAATTGCAGTGGAGATAGCCTTTCAAAGACAAAACAGTTCATTTAGAAATGTAAATGGCATAACAAGGGAATTGTGGAAAAACTATTTTTGTAGCTCGCCTGGTCCAAATTGATATACTACGCCACTGCTATAGATTTAACGGAGCGCCATTTCATGAGCAGCATGTTTGTGTAAAGAGATATATTTAAGTATATAAAGTTGGAAAGTGCAAGGATTGGCCACCTGTTAAAACAAAAACAGGAAGCCGGATGTGGTGGTTTCTCTCTCAAGATATGCATCTTGTAGAGGAGTGTAAAGGTTGAGGGATCATGTAACATTTCCATCAGTCCTCAATGAAAACTGGAAGAAGAATCAGAAGTAATTTTATACACCTAATAAAGAAGAGAAAAATATAAAATCGGGAGTTATTCGAGGGAGGGAGCCAATTTCATGAAAATATATTTTTGTTATATAGCTTTATTTTTAATCACTTACTCACAGTTCTAGTTGGAGACCATATCACAGTCAAACAGTGAAATATTAGAAAAAAAGAAATTAACATTCTTCTTATAGTCAGTGTGGCAAAAGATATATACATGTTTACTTTCATGCAATGACAGGATTCGTGTTCCTTAAGATATTGACATCTTGAAAACCACCCTTAAAAGATCTATTTTTGTTCATGTGGAGTAGTCAAGTATAATAAACTCACCTGTAGACGACCTTCCCATCTTTTTGCATCATTTTAACTTTGTGGCACACACTCTTGATTTGATGTCAATCGGCTATGAGAAACGTAACCTGGGTCGTCAAGCCCCCTAAGGGTGAAAATAACTATAGCTTTTCTACAGGCTGGAATAAACTCTATCTGGCAACCGCTCTCTATAGTTCAACCCTTGGGGGTTTCATCCCAAGTTTAGGCCCTAGGGTAGCCATTCCTCCGATCCTGCTCTGTTGAAAGTACTGAATATAACTCTGGATAAAAATATGGATCAGATTAGGCCATGCTCATCAGACGTATTTACTAATGACTCGATTAAGTTGTGATCAAGCTCAATCCAGCCATCTCCACATCTTTATGAATTTGAGCTTTAACGTCCTTACCTACAGTTACTTTATGAAATGAACAATACCGAGTATTGCTCTTATTATTTTATAAACGCACTTAAAGATATGCTGTTGCAGCAACAAAGCTCATCCCTTTATTACATAATCAATCAAATAGCCTTCCAAATATGTCACTTTATTTTTCCTTACGCTCTTTCTATAAATGTCAATCTTAATTTAGATAAAACATGTTCGAATCCTGATGAAATATTTTCGAATCCTGATGAAACATTTTCGAATCCTGATAAAATATTTCGAATTACATTTTTTCCTCTTTCCTATTTTCAGTAGTGATTATCTCTTTCATAATTACCCTGTCACAGACACTTTCCCTCAAAACTATTTTGTTGCACATTTTTCAGTGTGTTTCGATCACATTTGCTAAGGGGTGAGCTTATTCAATCTTCGCAACATCAGGCATGGTTTCCCTTTTCTCTACTGTTCTACTGAATTCGGTTAGGCTCTAGTAGTGGTCAGCTTCGGCAATGATTTCAGAAGCTGGTAAGGGGAATCAGAATGACAGTTTAGAGCACCAGGTAGAAACAGGGCGGGGCACTAAGTGTACTTTTGAATATCAATTGCTATTTTTAGTGATGAAAGATTTTCCAGATCCTAATTCTATGGCCTCCATATAAGCTATTTGAGAGAATGGCCTCTCGTCCAGGAGAAAACTCAGGAAGCTGATTGATACCATGGAAAACTTCTACTTCTGAACATTGATTTGTATTTCTGGTCACAAAGTAAACTCATTGAAGTAAGCATGGTACATACAGTTAGCCAGCCGTCAGCAATTGAACTGAGGAACATTTCTGTGTTCCTCAAGGAATGTGGTAAATTAAAAAGTGGCCATAATACATATATACTAGACGTGAGAAGGCATACGCTGCCACCCAAGAAGAAACACGATTGCTTACTGTGATCTTTTCATGGATTTTTTGTACTAAAAGCGCTCACTTGTTAGTTATACTAAACAGTCCACTCTGGTTAAACAATCATGAACAAGAAGCCGTTCGTTTTTCCCTAGCAATCAAATGTCTTCTTTTAAGCTCATACAACATGAAAGCAACTACAAAAGACTTCCTTCTATTTCCTGCGAATTATATACCTCAATCTCATAAATTTTTAGCCTCGAAATATGAAACAGTATAACGCTCACAAATAAGAGCACTGAATTGATCAAATTGCGAAAACAATGTATGGCAGCAGATCAAAACGTCGTTAGATAGTAGATCCTGATACTAATTTCTCATAAAACAATACAATGATGAAGTTCAACCAATTTTTTAGTGCTTTGGTGTGGATTTTTCAACCTTCTCTGGAGAAATAGGGGTTCTGCATCCCCTTCTTGAAGTATTTTCTAGTGCACCATAGTTTCTCGCTGTGAAAATTTAAATTGTAAAACTCAACAAAATAATAACAACCTTTCATCTGCAGAAGGCTGAGCGGAAAATCTACTTTTTTGGTGTTGATTTTGTTGCATGGATTGTCAGACTTCTATCTAATTTTCCCTTGTGTTATGCAGTTAATGTATGAGATAATCCTGTCATTTGCATATGTTTCATACACATTTCCACGCATGCGCAGATGGAAATCACAGAATATTTGGATCCTTCCTACCTGACATGTGTCGCTAATCAGTGACCTCAAGGGGTACTTTGGATTGCAGAAGCTACAATATCAAGGGGGATTTTTTAGAGGCCTTGTTTATATCAAACATTATGAAACAGAAATTTATTGTGGTTAAACACATCATTGATTTAAATTGCCTTTATAAATTTCAGGTAGTAAAAATAAGTAATCTAATCATCCTAAGTAGGGGATAAAAACTTAATTGATACAATGGGTTGAAGAAAATTTGGGGAAAAAAGAAAGATACAGAGTCGTCTGCGAGCTAACTACAGAAATGATTTCTGTCTTCTTCTTGTTTCTGTTGGGATTTTCTAAAAAGTGCCACTATGTATACTGTGCAAACCGGAGAAAATGCAATTCTTTTATGTTGAAAACCAAAAAGGATATTTACCTTTAATAAAGATTTTCTTGTCATCTTGATGGTGTTGTGAAACGTTGAGATTGATCGACTACCAGCAATGCACTTTTGGCGGGTCTACACTATTCCATGATATAAAATATCTTGCTGACATCAGCAGTCTTGACCATCTCTGTGGAACATAAACTTCCGAGGAGTCTCCAATGTCCGATTAAATTTGGTTTTTCAACCTCAGAAGATTGTATACACGTGACAACTTTATACCTTTTGTAGACGTTTTCTACGCCACGAAACAATGTGAATTTCGAAATGTGTTGTGTTACGTGTAAATATTTTTAAGGCCGTATCAGTCTATACATCTTGATGTCAAATATACAAATTGAAAAGTAATATATCCTCAATTTATGGTTGTTGTAACCTATGTTTTACCTATGTAACTAAGAGGAAGTCGATTACGCCACAGCACGGATAATAGACTGTACACTTATAATATATACGACAAGGAAGTCGGCATTTACAGCTGCTGAAGATGAAACGGAGTCTGTCAAAAACAAGAAATATTAAGCAAAGTCTCTAATGCCGGTGCCGGCTTATCTGCTAATACAGGAGTCGCCCTTCCATGGAAGATCAAGTAAGGAACATATTCTGACGGAATACGTCTCAAGGTTCTTCTAAGAGTTAGTCTAGAAGCAAATGTTTACTAGGTTAAAAGTATGCTCGGTTAGTAGGTGAAGCGGGGTCTGCAATTTTCAAAGCAAGCCTTTCCCGACCACATCCCAACACAATTACGTATACACATACACACCAATATGTACATGTATATGTATATTATATGTATATGTATATTATATGTATATGTATATTGAATGTATATGTATATTTATATATACCAGCAAGTATTGATACCGTTGCTAGAGCGCTCAATACGACAAGGTAGAGCCTAATACTACAAAGCAGTGGCTAAAAAGGAAAAGCAAAATACCGCAGTTACCTTAGGCTTCACTTCCTGTCTGCTGACGTTCCTCAGATCGGATATATATAGCTGTGTATATATATGTAAATAAAAAACAAGTTTAGCATTCGCTAGCTTTTGGAATACTTTTTTTTCTTTTCAAGGAGTTTTCAGAGGGAGCAGCATATCTTTAATGATGAACAATTAACGGTTCCGAAGTACATACTTACATGGAATTGTATAAAACACTGTTACAACAAAGTTATTCTATCACGGTGTTTGATTATTTTTAACAATTCAAAAATTAATAATCTTCTTATTAAACTATGGACTAAGCTATAAGCAATACTGATACCAAAATAGGCAATTCTGAAGAACAGAGAGACTTCTTTTAATTAATACTGTAGTAAGAAAACAATTAGTTTTAGATGCTTCTAAATAGTCAGTCGTATGCTGATGATTTGTCACGTCCTTTGAATGCCTTCTATACTGGATGATATCCTGTACGTATATCCTTTAATTAATATTCCCTGTTATATTTGTTGATACCAGTAGAATAGTATTAATTTCGATCGATGTGACGCAACCAGTAGCATATTTACTAAATCTGCTATGAGCTGCTGATATGCGTGTCCATAAGGGTCAAAACAAGCAGGGATGTTTTCTCCTTTGACAAAACGGTAAGTAGACCACTTTCTGAAAACTTTAGTGAAAAAGTTCTATACAGTTCTGTTTGGCTTCCACAACTGCTTTGCCTTACCCGCTTCCCCTGAACAAAATCATGTGGGCGCCTACTGTTGCTTTAAATTATTCTAGGAGATAGTAGGACTCCATTGCTTCTGTGAAACACAAGATTACATGTCTCTTTTAGCCCTTGATTTGACAGTGACGCCCGGCTTTGTCGTATTACTTTTAATTAAAGATAATACAGGTTCCTTTTACAATTAGAAAGGAAGGCTTATCTTATGATCTTACATCTGTTAAGGATGTAACGCAGCACAATGTATTGCACACATTGTCTACCTTACCGTCAAAATCGATGAAGGAGGCTCTCCTCCGATCCCTAGCAAATACCATAGGTATGAAGCCTTCACTAAATTGTTAAATGAGTAGGAACCTTTGAACAATCGCTGCAAATGTCTGCGCTTCTTAACGAAAGGACGCGACAATTTTAAGCACTCTTTCATGGTTATATTAAGTCAATCTTATAAATGTTATTCTACTGCCTCTAATTGGATAAGGAAGGCTACAAATTTGAAACGATAATTAAAACATCCTCATCGTAAATGCGAAGGAAATGGTGAAGTAAATGGTCGACTTAGCATTGAATATGATGTGGATCCGAGAAAACCTTGTAAAGGTTCCAAAGATTTATTCAATTGCTTTCTCATTTAAGATCTAATTGTTATATTATGAAAAGTTTCAATAAATCTTACTATTTGAAGATAAAAAGACTCGACAAAAAGTGTTTTCTTTAGTAACATCTCATCGACGTTTTAGTTGTCTATATTTAATCACAAGTTTTAAACTTAATTGCCCATCCAGGTCACAGACTAAATATGGCACTTCCGTGACATTTGTAATATCCTTAACACAGAACTCGTGTTACTCAGAAGTATCGCAATAGTTCCTCTCCGAGCTATAAAACTATAAAACTATAAAACAGCAGAAGATTGCAGTTTCTGTGTTATCAGGTGTGCGATATTCAAAATCCATAAGGTCATACACTTTCAGAGTTTAGGTCTTGAGAAACGCTTCTAACGTCTTTCTATTCACATCGAAATCACATTTCAATGATGAGCCGACTCTAATTTCCATCTTGAGTAAGTGAGCCTCTGCGTCCACCTGACACTCATCAAAGTATGTGCGAGGGAGCTAATTCAAAATGGCCTTCCTGTGTACACTCAATGTGGACAATACTAATTAACTTCATATAAGATACCTTCAGTTCATTTTGCAACAGAGTAAACCATTTTACCGGGTTATAATTACTTAAATGGCTAATAGTCGATTAAAGATAATTAACTGCAACCAAAACCTCCTCACGCGATGAACGAGAGGAAATCCCCAACAGTATAAAAACTTTGCTTTACTTGATATGATGCTAATCTCCTCACATGATGCATGGCGCATGACGCAAGAAAATGTTGAAATTGTCGCTTTACTTTGGTCTTAAAAGAAATAACGGAGGCGGGAGTCTATTAATTACAGATAACCCAAGGCAGCTCTCCACGTACCATTTTTGGATAAGTGGCAGCCTCCTAATATTTGATACTGACACGTGTACCGGGGTATCAAAATGTTTTGCTATATAGCCCAAAACATCCACTAGAACTCAGGCCCCTAAAATAACTGTAAATGTGGTTTGCCTTGTTGAAGGCTTTTGCAACGCGTGCCCAAGATGAGTACTAGGTCATTTTACCCAATTTCTTTGGATGGGAGTATCTCGCAAAACTATAAAGTCAAGAAGGCGATTTAAGAGAGATGGGAAAGTAAAGAAGTGCACTTGCATAAAGATTTATGCACTATTCCCCATTCGTCCTGGACAAACATAATCGCAGAAGTTGCAGAGGATAAGGCAAAATGGGAAGCCTTAACTCAGGGTGTTACCAATGGAACCCTTTGAATTGTCTTTACTGTAAAATAAGTACATGTAAGGAAGGTAGTAAGTGAAGGGAGAAGCATATTAACTTATGATGGATCGTAGGGCGCAGGCGTTAGGGTAAGGGTAGCAAGAAATTGTTAGCCATTATAAAGGAGGTAAAGCAAACATAATCTTTCAAACTTTGTATTGATATAAAAAAAGACAGCTTATGGAAGGAAAATTTGTTTCTACTTTCACTAGACACTTGTGTGAAATAAGATTACTAATGAGTTATGTTTTTCTAGTAGAGAGAGCGTAAAAAAACACAACAAGAAACGTGCAAGGCAGATCCCGTGTCCAAATCCCGTAATTTTGTGCATTCGTACCTTCTGAATGAATTATTTGGCAATCAAGAGAGGCTTGAATTTGGTTTGTGTACTTACTACTGGGTAGTCCTAGTGGCATGCACAAAATGTAATTTTGTATTATAATCGGTGGAGGTATTACGTGCTCATAAAGAAACCTTTAGGGATAAAATTAGTGATTTAATATGGCAAGTTATTGAGAGCACTCCTGCTAACGCTGTAAAAAGACCTGAGAATATACATTGCATACTTGTATTTTAACAATGTTTTTAACAACTTGAGATATTGTCATCGGGTACAAAATTTTGAAATTGGATTAAGCATTCGATGCATTTTTGATTAAAAATTTCGCCGTACGATGGTCGTGACAACCGCTTGCAATAAACGGAGGAAACGTCTCGCAAGTAAGTTATAGAGAAGGAGAGGTTTGTAATACTTTGCTGGAAATAGCATCACTATATCAGTGAAGCAGCATTGTTTTACTCGTACCATAGAAAAAAAGCAAAAGGTCAGGGCTATTGACCGAGGAGTAGCTTTACAGTCTTGATTAATGCAGCTTCCTGAACAGCACTGTAAGGCAAAAAAGGGGAACGCATATTTATTGATAATTGGGAAGTAATGTTCTGAACAACAATCCGTGGTCGTAATGTTTCGATAAACCACTTCATCAAAGTGCTAAGTTAATGTTTTAGTTTAAGAGACCATCGTCTTCGTTTGAGTCTGTCAACAGACATTTACCGATATAGAACTCGTGCAATAATGAAACTTACCTTAATCAACAGTAAAGCCACCATACTGGCAAGGGTAGTCAGTGTGTTCATAAAAAATGTCCTTTAATCTAGTCCATCAGGTAGCACAGCAAGCCGTACGACACAATCTACCGCTTGCTACGACC
>JAAAKL020009857.1:0-14794 GCA_010016065.2 Carybdea cf. marsupialis auct. non (Linnaeus, 1758)
ACTAGCTGAGGAAATAAAGATCCCTGGATATTATGACAACTTATATTTGATGGATTAGAGGCCTCCGGTCTTTTTCCAAAAAAACTTACTTATCCATGGCAGTACTCCGATTTGCTACCTTTGGAGCTTGATTTTCAATCGAGTTTTGCCATGATTATGATTATGTCGTTAGTTAAGAAAACTCCCTACTGTAACGCATTGTGTGCTGGATTTTACTCCTACGCACATTAAAACATGAATACTTGTTTTGTAATCTTTAAGTATACATAACAATACTGAACCAAATACTGGTAATTTTTATCGAGATCAGCAATACTTTCCTTCGTCATCTAGTTGATGTGAAAATAAAGAAAATTTCGTCGTTGACGAGTGGATGACGAGAGGTGGGTGGGGAATGACCTAAATAAAGCATGCTTCTTAGCGTTAGTCCCATTCTTTTCTCTATAATCTCGTCGTCGTCTAGTGGCTCGTCATATATTGCCAAAACTCCCTATTCTGCATCAAGGACCTGGCTTGCGAAAAGGCATATTCGGTTGAAAACACTGGATTAGACATCAAAGATAAGTTCGCCATGGTTGGCAGATTCCACGGCAATACATAACATCATCACAGTAGCTTGATTGACGGGAAAACGGGCAGGTTGTTTGAGGTACTGATTGACAGATAGTGCATGGTAGTACACCATACGAATTGCATAGCTTCGTGACTAATGAAATTTGCGACAGTATCTTGGCTAGGGTTTAGATGCCGGAGTAACCAATACTACGTTACTTTGGGATTTAATCGGGTGTTGAATCAATAACAAGACCTTAAGTCGTAATGCGTATCAAAACTGGTATGTGTTTAATTCGGGTATGCTATTTACTTCCTTTCAGATATCAATAAAAGCAGCTTAACAGCACAACATTGAATAAAACAACACAAGCAAGAGATAATTCAGATTATACATCAATAGTCGTGCGTCATCGCCATCATGATTGACGACTGATTGACTTTAGATCATATGTTAACAATCACTTTCTTGTGGTGGCTTCGGTGCATATGGACATGCTCTCGTAAGGCTCTATCACTTTACGTACTGTAAATAACTGTGGTTACGGCACAAATATTACTGTATTCACAGGTTTTGCCCTTCACTTAGAAACTGGTCACCCTATCTGCACCTATTCCAACAATCTCCCACTGATTTTCAAGACATTCGTGATTGTCGACTCTCAAAATTTCCTAGTTTTCAAGATATCCTCCTCAAAGCAAGCCTCGTTTCTCTGAAAAAAGAATATGTGCCAACAAGGATAGTAACTGCAGCAATGTTCCACGCGGTAATTAGACCTATATGGTTAGTACTTATAAAAATCTCCGTAGTTGCAACATACACAGCACTGTAAACGTGAGAAGGGGAACAGCTTGAATGCTTGAATGCTGTGAATACTATTTTAAATCGATACTTCAAAGATTTAACAATTGGCTTATCAAAAATACTACGGAACTAGACCGTAACTTTGTTATCTTATCATGGACTTTTTAGCTTTGAAGTACAGTCTTTACTGTTAGTATATGTTGACCTTTGAAATTAGGTACAAAACGACGCCTCTCTCCAGTTGCCTGGCTTGCTGCGCGCATGGCACACTTTACACCTGATTTCCATATGGCTCTATTCATGGGATCACATGAACCGAGGCTCCAGCCAGAGATGTCATCCTTCAGAACATCAACATGTTTCTCTTGGTCGGCCGGACGCCGACGTCCAACAACACATAACTCAACTGATTGATTGAATGCGCCAACAGATCGCTGGACATGGCCGTACCAACACAGGCTCTCCTCTCTCTGAGTGTACATAATGTCGGCTACTCCTACCTTGAACAGCATTTGGCTTGAAGGGATTCTATGTCGCTGGTCATTTATGATGTTGGACAACTTATCATTGCCCTGTTATTACGCTGAATGTTTAATAAGTCACTTTTGGTCATGGGCCATGTTTCGCTGCCGTACAACATGACGCTACGTATCCTCAGCGTTAGACATCTTGATGACAGGATCAGGAGAAGCTCATTGAATTTGTTCCAAGCAGACTCGACACGAGTGATTGAGGCCACTAAACAACCACCAACTGAAGAAAGCATGTCACCGAGGTAGCGGAATGACGACACCACTTTAAGCAAATCGGAGAAGACAAAACTGATTTTTGGTTCTGCCATCCACAGGTAGTCTCTAATCTCTACACGTTTTGCATAAGAAGTTAGGGTCCTCATTTATCCTTTTCAGTATACTGCACCTTTTGTGCACCTAGTATTTGCACCCATAGCATAACATGCTGCCGCTGCCAACACAAGAAAATCACACCGCACTGGGGTATCTGCCGAACCTCATCATTATGCCAAACCACGACCACCCTGATTTTCACAGTTGCTATTTATCTGCCCCTACTCTCTATTCTGACCTTCTGACAGCTTCATGCATCGAAAACATGATAGGTTTTTTCTAGTCCTTTCCTTACGAATCCTTTTCTCACCCAATTTTCATTCCTTTTCTCCTCCCCCGCCTGACCTCATACATTCACTAAAGATTCATCATCAAATACTCCATTCCTACCCTGTGCATTTGCAAGACCATTATTCTTCAATTTTCTGACGTCAGATCAATAACAATATAATACGTGTTATAAGTCAATATGACTCCCACATAAGAATGATGTAACTGGCAAAAAGATAGACGCAAAATAATGCCAAACGAAGATTGAATAGAATTAACCTCTACGGAGTTCCTGACCCTTTATACCAACTTATTCCCGTTAAAAACTAATCTTAACACCCCTCCTAAGAAATTTTTATTGTTTTCATTTATTTATCCATGGTCTTAAACATCAACAAAATACCCCACCTAGTACGCGAAGTTTAGTCAGTCGAGACACATGTTACTCTACATACAAAATCGTCTTATTTCTTTACATTACGAGCTACATTTAAGATGTTGGAAACCTAAAAATCCCAGGTAATGTCTCTTCATTCTTGTAACTCTATAACTCTCTATGAATGTAAGATACAAAACAAAGACATACCTGATAGATGTTATTTTAATTTTTTGTCCAGGACGAAAGTGTGCAGCATAAAGACTAGTCCCTAGAAGGTGATGAAATGGCTTAATCAAATAGCTGGTGACAAAGAGCGGTTACAAGTAATATCAGACATATCATATAAGTCAATTTACGCAGCAATGCGAATCCGTATAGTGACCAATATAAGTAGAAATGTGGATCTGCATTATGACCATAAAACGAGTTACGCAAAACTCAATAATACCAGGTTGACGTCTGGCGGGGGACAGTTTTGTCCCATGATCAGCAGTTTAAGTATGGTTGATAATCATCTAGAGATGATGTCTCAAAAAACCCACACTGGTTGAAGGTTAACCATGTCTCATAATTAGGGGTAGATGTTAATAGCATCGATCAGCCTTGACCCCCTTCTCTCTCATCGGATTCACATGAGTTGGTCACTTTTTTGTTGACTGATGCTCTGCATTCTGGAGAGCGAATGCTGGCAGATCATTTAATGTAATGTTTTCTGAAATTAGTGGTAATCATAACTGTGTAAACAGGTCTGGAAATACGGAGGGAGGGATGTTCGACCTGGACATCACCAGACCGTTATCCAGTTACCAGGTCACCCTAGCAAAAAGCTTTTCTGCGTAAGCTTCACTAACATCAGAGGTTTAAGAAATTTTTGTCTGTAGTTCTATTTCTATTTTCTGTTTACTCTTTATTTCTACTCCTTTCAAAATAATTCAATACCTTGGAGTGGCAACCCTCGTTTGTATTGAGCAAAGAATTATAAAAAAATAACAAAAAAGCATAACATAATTAAAACAAGCTTTCAACAGATCTACTGCACATAAATACGATGAATACTTGAACGACTGATCGTCAAAACCATTGCTTATGGCAATACCGTACACGGGGCTGGCACTTAAATTTTCTAAAATTCCAGCAAAAACTGATCGGCTTCTAGCAAACCTACTTAAAGAAATCCAACTTCTCCACAGATTTTCCAGCAGGCAAATCCATATAAAATTCGTTAATTTCCCAATGAAAACCTAAAAAACCTTAAATTAATATGTCGTTAATGGTTGTCTGTATAAGCGTGTCAACTAGAGTAATGTAAAAAAGGAACCAAGCCTGAAACAGATTTGGAGAGGTGTAACACAAAGTTCTGCCTCCCTACCTGTTGGCAGTAAAGCATCTGCTGTAACTGTAAACGGCTTCAAAAACTTCTTTGGATCGACCCCACATGCAAGATATTGAGCAAAGGCCCTTTCCGATACCTGAAGACAACAATGTGCATTGAATGTAAATAAGTGGTGCTCTTCTGGTCAAACATAAAAATAATTCGGAATAAATAGTTGTCTGCTGGAACATTTCCTTCGTTGTTGTATCTTTCCACAAAAGAAACAGTCGTTAACTTATACTTGAACTTAAATGTGGGACAGTTGCATGAAGTAAACTGGTCATCTTTGAATTAACCATTATTAGAACTAGGCAGTTTGTAAAAAAAATATTAAAAAATATCAATAAATATACGACTTATTAAAGAATCTGTAGAGTTTAAAAGAAGGAAGTTCGAAATAAACCTGCGACATCAAAACAAGTACTGCTCTCCTAGCCATTCCTCTTAAGTCCTACTAAAGACGCTACAAGATTCATGATTCTTAACGCATCTACCAACAATTGATAATTTACGTAAGGCCATACAATAAAAATTTGTATATATCGTAATACAACTAAAGCCAAAACAACGAGAGAAGGACGATTAATATGAAGAATAGGAAAGACTTTATTATCCATGAATGTTATCGTATCATCGGCAGAACTGGTAACCTTTTTAAGCCCTCGCGATTTCATTAGTATTCTTGTAATAGTCCAGTGTCTTACGTATGTACTATGCTATGAAGATCGTGTCTACTTGCTGCATATATGATTTACCTTTCGAAGGTCTTTCTGGTCAACAGCTCCTACTTCAATATAAGTGCTGACGTCTGACCCTCCATCCATGTGACTAACGTGTACTTTGACAACTTGGCATTCCTGTATCTACAATTTCGGTAAGAAAACAACGAAGAGTGAGAGATTATGTAAACTCATACTATGCACATACTGTTTACATGTTTTGAATGCTCTTAAACTTTAATGTTACAATAAATAAAAGAAAGCACTATTTTAAGGTTCTATTTAGTTGGAGGAGCATTTGAACCTATTCACAGAAGTGGTTCCCTGGTGTCTGAGAAAAGGTGATATGCAAGGAAGGCTGATCAAGCGGTTAAAGAAGCATATGCTAATTCCCTTTAAGATTCAGCAGGCGAGTGTACATCAAAGTTAGCCCAGAGTCCATTACTGTTTGTCACCATGATAAATAAAATAAGAATGAGTGTAAAAGGTGGCATCGCGTGATAGTTTATGATATCTGGTGATCTGGTTGTTACGGCCGATGAGAGCTACAAGGTAAGTTGATTAGATGTCAAAGTAGTATGAAAATCGAAGGGCAATAAACAGCAAAAAACCCGAAGCGAAGATTAGCGGCAGAGAAAGAAAGGAGGTGAGAATCGTAGCCATCAACAGCATGAAGCTGCAGCAAAACGACACGCTCACATAACTTGCAGTGGTACCAAGTAAGTAAAGGTGGATCAGACGGGGCAGTACGAGTTAGAATATCAGCAACATTGAAGAAATGGAAGGGAATGAGTGGTGTGATAAGAGATCAGCGATGGCAAGAACTTTCAGATTCAACGCCTATAACAGCATTGTGAGACCTGTTCTGACATATTGCTCTTGGCTATAGATCATCTAAAAGAATGAAAGAGAGTTACTACAGATGCTGGCGACGACAATGCTAAAGTATTGACAGGAAGCGACAAGGAAAGTTTTCAAAAAAAGTCAATGGTGGAGAATGTACTATGATACAAAGTAGGCTTCGATAATGGTCTCAATTTGGGCTATACACATCAAAATATTATTAGTATTTGAATAATCGAGTATGTTTTTCCCGTTTAAGCGACTAATTCAGGGATTTAATGTGCATACAAAATGCAAAATTTTATGAGAATGCAAAATGCGCTAGTTTCTAATAGATGATGTAAAATATTAAACTTTGTGAAAAGCAATGCAATGTTTGCATTAGTCTGCCTAAAGAGGCTGCGATCTGTTCTACGGAAAAATGGAAAAGCTTGGTAGGCACGAATAAACTTTTCTCTCAGACTTAATACGATGTATGAAAAATTGCATGATATTGGCGTAGACACATCTATTCTTAAGAAAGTTCCAAATCTCTGGCTGAAATCTTACAGCTTCTCAAAATCAAATCTCCTATATCGCATTACAAGGAGCACTTTGGAAGTTTCCTATTAAAAAAACGAGTTCCTTCATATTCTCTGGCAGATAGCTTAATAAACTGTTACTAAGGATATTTTCCTCCACGAACAGAGGCTCTCTCTGAAGATACAGGCATCGGAAGTGCAACTTTTTGAAGCCTAGTTGCATTAACTTTCACCACATCAGGAGATTTTCCTTTGGGTGCAAAGACAACTCATCGTGGAGTGCATGTTAGTCATCATAATAATACTCGCGAAGTTACTGAATCATCAATAATTAAGACCGTAGTTCTTACAAAAGGCGACTATGTCTGCATCGACTCTTCTGACAATTTTTCTTATGTACGGTAAAAGCTCCTTCACATCGTTTAACAACTTCGGATCAAACTTTCAATGCTCCTGTTAACTTCAGTTCTCTTTGTTCCCTAATCATTAAAATTTAAGCAGTGTATATTACAGAAATTCTGAAGTTACATCACAAAGATTATAGGCTCCTCCCTGATTCGAATAAAAATTTCTCATTTTCCTTTTCCAAATATAAGGTTTCGTTTTTATTGTACTGGAAAGTTTACCATTTCGATTAATCTTTCGCACTATTCACATAGTATTCTTTTTAATTTGTTAGGCCTAAGCATGACAAAATTCCATCTTTGCATCACACATATTTTGTACTATAGTATTTCCTATGACAGGCTCTTTGATGAGAATTTCAGTGTTTTAATATCAGCAGATGGCCATCCAGTACTATGATTCTTTGCTGAACACAAAATTGCTTTTCTGCAAATGTATAGGCTTATTAAGCCTTCAGCTGTACGCTCCGTCAAACATAGAATTGCCCGATTGTCCTTTGGCACTAACTCTGACATAACAAAACCTTCCTTTTTCTGTATTTACAGGAGAATGTTCTCCTAAAGGGACAGGCAACTATGGGCTTCTGATTTTATATTGAAATAATTGCTAGATTTTAAATCTACTTGAAGAACCTTAGTACTATGATCTCAGCTTCCTTGGTTCCAGGCCTGACTGTTGAGAAAAACTGTTGGCAATTCGATTACTAATGATCCATTAAGCAAAACTGAATAAATGCAGGTTATAGTGAGAATTTGGGAAACTCTTCCCAAATTGTAGACTTAACTATTGCAATGTTTAGTGTAGTGGTTAAGCTAGTTTGATGCAAAAGTTGCCAGCATCAATCCCTATCAGTGTCATATGCATTCAAGAGAATACGTTTCCCATGGTTGCTAGAGCCTGGCAATACACATACATACATATGAGTCATTCCATGTTATTTACTAGAGTTTGCCTTGGAACAAGGATTTTGTACAAGTACACTAGTGCATATCAATAGCGTAAAGGTGCATAAACAAAACCGATTGCAAGTCACAGGAAAATTACATGCAGTTTAAGGAAACAAATGAAGAATGCAACATCACACTATTCATAACTGATCACGTCTAAATGAAAGTAAAAAGGACCCTCGAGTAATCCAAGTCTATTCATCAATAGATCCAATGGGTACCATCTTTCCCTGATTACAAACCATATGACTACCTGGTACTACCATTACTAAAGATACCACAACATAACAACCTGACAAACATATAGATTGTTTATTACAATAATTATTGATACGTACGACTTTCACTCAAAGGTTCCCATGCTAAATGAAGATGTTTATGTGGTATGCATGTACAAGAAGGTTGAATTTTCAATATGTAAACAATAAAATGTGTTGGGTCAATTTTACAGAATTAAGTTTTCCCCTTAAGGGCCCCAAGTTTAAAAAGGACAGATTGAAAATCTATCTGTATATAGACATATTTTAAAGAGTGGTAATGCCATAATTACATGCATGTAATTATGTGATGTAACGTGTGTTGTTTCATTCCCCCATTTGATTATTTCACCCCAAGACATCTAATTCCAGTAATTTTCAAGCACACAAATATACAGGACCTAGTTTCCAGGCTTGCAAAGTGATCTGATTTTTTCCAAAGCAGTGTGCAATAAAATAGCCCATTGAACATGTTTTAAGTTGTATGAGTGTAATTTATGATATTTGTAACAATCCAATTAACAGAGGAAGAGATGTTTGCATATGTATTATCACTCAAAACATGACCTTTTTAGCACTTGTAGCACCCTTTAATTCTAGAAGTGATTGCAAACAAACTAAAGTGATATCCTGATTGGATTTATAGGATGACCTTTGGTACTTATCAAAGTATGTTGTTAAAAATATCAATCTTATCTTAAGCTGATAAAAGCAGATTGAGTGATTTGGGGAAAATTTACAGCAGACAAGACTTTTGAGCAGATAGTTTTATCAAACTGAAATGGTTTCTGTCAGGTCAAATTTTCTGTGTATAAAATATGAAGCAAACCTCTGTCAAAAATAGAACGTTGTTGAAACCAACCAGATTTGTTATCAACTGAAAGCTAAGAATGTGCAATTTATGATGCTGTATGAATGCATCTAAAATTTTGTGCATTTTATACAATAATTGAAACTGATAAAGAAAGTAGTGGCAATCTCCAAAGTACAAAAGGTATGGAGTTTGGGTGTGTGATCAAAAAAAGATGAGCCAATTTCTAAAGATGGCTATCTTGCATAGTCCAGGTTAGGCTAGTGAACCATGCTATGTATGGAAGTGTTTGTAGTTACATAGTTTCCATAGTATAAGATCAATGTCTCTATGTCTCTGTCTAGAGCATCATGTAAGTCTGTTCCAAAATACTCTTTAAACATTTTTCATTTCTTTACAACCTTAATATAAATGATCACACTTCACATTATATATAAGGTGCTACTATACATACCCCAAAAATGAAATTTCTTCTAGTAGTCTGCATTTCTAGTATACAGGATAAAATGTGATGAATGAACTGATTTGTGTACATCAATCATGTGAGTTCTTGAAACTAAAATCTTGAAGACATGATGTACCTTACCATAAGACTATTTATACCCCATTTTCCTCTGGTACAAAAACATCCATTTTCCTTGGGTCACTGAGAAGCATGAAGGGCCATATTATCAAGCTATTATCTGGGGTAGGTGTGGTGGCTTGAAACTGATTCAAGATACAAATGTCAAACTCTACATTTATAACACCATATTCCTTTCTTCAAATTTAGTTTGTTTACAACAATTTTAAAATTTCCTAATGTGAGTAGTAAATCCCCACTATAAAAGTGGTGACAGGATATGCAAATCAGATAACAGTCATGTCTGTAAGCCTAAGATGAAGAATGATAAGACAACATTGGAGGAATTTGGTATGTAGGAGAAGAAATGGAATGTTAAAAGGAAAGCTAAAGATATCTATTGAAAAGTCCACTAGCTTAAATATCATGGCTCAAGGAAAAGAAGACATCAATGAAAGTATGTTGATGAAAACAAATAGACTAACAGAAGTTGTTTGTATTAGCGTATAAAAATGTCCATAAACATGTAGTGAAAAGATGGGGCAATGGGCAAAACTGGTATAACTTAAGAAACCACATCTCTCAACCAATTCTCATCTGTTTACATAATTCTGAAATAAACATGTAGATTTCAAGACAGGCTCAGAGTATACTTTTCATGTATCACCAGGTCGTGATACTACACTATGCATGAGTCAGTTTGCTAGCAGACTGAAGGCTTCAGAGACCACTTGAAAATTACATTTACAAAAGTTGTTTAGCAGAAAATTGACTAAATAATCAATTCAGATAACTTCAGTTATGCTGTTGAAAGAGACATTGTATATGAAAGATTAAAAGGCTAAATTATGCAATATTTAAAAAGAGACAACATGATCAGTGTACCTGTTAAAATATAGTAATGTCAAATTACTACAAGTTAAACAGTAACAATTTTTGCATTTGGCAACATCTGAGTAAATGACAGCTGTCTTATCCGAAATACATCTGATCAGAACATCAGATTTGCACCTATCCAGCCATTTAATACCAAAAGAACGTACTATACTTTGTAATATAGCCAAAACTGAACTGAACTGATGGCCAGATGACAAAGAAAGAGCAAAGGTTAATCACATGATATACATTTTGTGCCAAATGCAAATGGAGGGCTTTGTAAGGGATGGTTTTAAGTTTGCCTGTATCTAGATACATAACATAAGTCTAGTGTATCAGACAACAATAACTTGAAGGGATTCATTACTAATTTAAATATGGCAGCAAATACATAACATAGATTTGTAGCCACAGCCAACAAAATAGAAAGGGGGTAGGGGAGGTAATTTTCTTCTTTTATTACCTTTTCTTCCCTTTCTAAGGGGTTCAACATTGTAATTGTGGTGTGGAGTGGCCATCTCCAATCTATCAGATCCCCAGGTGGTGGATGGGGGGACAGCCCTCAGATATGGAGGTCAGCTGCTAATATTCAAATAAGCATTCCCAGACTAAAGCAGCCTACTCAGAGAGAGAGAGAGTGTGTGGGGGGGGGGGGGGGGGGGGGTATGTCCTAGTCAGATGTATCTCCATGAAATACACACAGACACTTGTTGTAAAATGTGGGCTTGCCAAATTTTGGCTGCCATAAAAGCTGACTGACACAGTTGAGTGGGGACTGTTGACCTTGGTTGGTGTCTCACTTAGTGGTATGAACATGTGCCTGAAGGTGTAGTTGAAAATGGTGAGGTGAAAATTCTTTGGGATATGGCTATACAGACCACAAGGTTGAACATAATATGCCTGATATTCTGGTATTGAAAAAAGAAAGAAGAACTTGCTTGATAGTTAATGTTGCTTGTCCATTTGATACTCGTTTGGCGGAGAAGGAAATGGAGAAGCTAGAGAGCAATCATGATAACATTGTTGGTGCTAGGAAGGGCATCCAGCTGTAAAATCATGCTTCAGGAAACATGTTTCAAATCCATTTAGTCGTTTTTGTAACCTGTGGTGTTATCCATGCTGAGAGGTGAATGGCTATACATCATTTACTAGTGAATGGAATTCTGTGGTGAGCAACCTTATCTAGCGTGCCCGACAACTCTTGATGGACTTTATGGACCTTTGCTCTATTTCATAGTCTTGGGAGCCAACTATGAATTTACATAATATAAGCAAAGATATTCCTGTTGGATCATTAAATGTAGGAGCAATGAAAGGCAGAGCTGCTGAGGTTGTCAAAATAATGCAGAGATGTAGGATCAGTATATGTGCTATTCAGGAATCTCGTTGGAGAGGTAAGTCTGCTAGGCCGATAAGTGGCAAAGATTGCAAGTATAATGTTTTTTTGGAATGATGATGAGTCAGATAATGGTTGAGTTGGCCTGCTATTGTGTGAAGACCTGGTTGAAAGCGTGCTTTCAGTTGACAGAATTGACAATTGATCATGTTCATTCTGGGTTGATTGGTAAGACAATTCTTCAAGTTTTTAGTGTATATGCCCCTTGGTCTGGCCTGCCTGAGCAAGGAAAGGATTCTTTCTATGATAATCATACCTATCTGTTGTTGACCTCCAGGTTTGTGGTGGGCATGTTGGAGAAAGATCAAGTGATTTTGATAAAATCCATGGGGGCATGGTTATGGTAAGAGAAATGCTGACAGCTTCTGTATTTTGGATTTTTGTTCTGTGGTGAACCTGTCTGTAGCTAAAACATTCTTTGCCAAAATATATGGAAACTGATCACCTAAACATCTGGAGATAGCTGCATGTAGATTGATCACATTCTGACTTGTAAAACTCATCTGAAGTATGTCTGTGACATGAAAGTGACTAATGTTGAAGAATGTACTCCCCAGCACAAATTGCTTGTTGGTATTTTACGTGAGGACATTGGTAGACAAAAATCTAGGGCAATGCCTGCTGGTAGACGTATTTGGAAATTGAAAGAGTAGTGTGTGAAGACTTCAAATATCGTGTTCAAGATGCAATCAATAATTATGTGAAATATGATGACGTTGAATCAGTTTGGAATAACTTGAAGGCTAGTATACTTGAGTCCCTTGATGAAACTTGTGGGTGGACCAAGGTACAACAATAACAAAAGAGACTTGGTGGTGGAACAATGAGGTCGACACAGCAATTAAAGAAAACAGAAAGTTGTGGAAGGAATGGAAGGGGGGTCTCTAAAGAGTCCTATCTCCATGCCAAATGCAGAGAAAAGCACTGTGTATACTTCTGCACCTCTGGTCATGGGTAGCTAACACAATCTTAACCTCCTCATAGTCAGCGTTCCTAGAGCTTCATGTGTCTGAACCACTTTGATATTTTTTTTCTATAATAATGTGTCCTAGTGCAATAATGCCGCATCTGGTTGCTACTTCCTTACTACTCACTCTGTTGGTTTATTGCACACCTTATGACATGCCAGATCTCCACTCTATATAACAGCACTGGCCTGATACTGGCATCTTGCAAGAAGCCTCTGCTATGACATGGAATGTGCTTATTACACAAACTTAAAATCCCTTTCTATTTCCTCCATGCTGCTAATGTTCTAGCCTACAAAGATCTGTCACTACTTCCTTCACAATCAAAGGTAGCACAAACATGTCTCTATTATGTCACCACCAACTTACATGTCTCAACCTGGCTCTCTTCTCACACCACTGGAGCCTGGACACTGGAAGTCACAATGGTGGAGGCTAATGTAATTGATGAGGATACCCACCAATTGTTGACAGATGTATCCCTAAAAAAAGCTATTACCAAAACAATGGTTGTATGGTCCTGAGGCAGCATGTGTTGACCTCCTTGAACTTGTCTTTTTGTGCTCCAGCCAGCAAGTTTGCTACAGTAACTAATACTTATGATATAAAAGGAAGATCAGGGAACCTTCTTCCATGCCCAACAGCAGAAAAACTGCAACATTGCATGAAAATATGACAGTCTTTTTACTGCCATTGGGAAAATGAAAGATGTGGATATTAAATTGAGTACCAGCCTTGAAATTTCATCTATTGCCCAAAGACATTGTCAGATCCTTTTCATTTACAAGAAAGGTCGAGGGTAAAATCCATTATATGAAACAACTGGACATAATTGAAAATGTTGAAGGACCTCCTCTTAGGTAAGGTTGGTAGAAATGTGCACAAATTTAATGGTGATATTAGCTTTTCTGTTAATATCAGAGAAATAAACTAAGACAAATAATTAGAAAGCTGCTTAATAAACACTGTGGATGGCCTCATTGTTAAAGTAGAGGGGTAAAAGAAATGTTTTGAAATGAACTTCAAAGGAGACTAGCAACAACTTGAACCTGCATCTGAAAGTCACCAAATAACAATGTCTGCAACTCATGGTAAACTGTAATGTTATAAAAGTTAAAGTAGTAAAATCAACTCTGCAGGTGAAATTTTGAAAAAGCTATAGCCAGTTTATCCAGAGCCATCATTGGTGTCTGACAGCATCATCATCCCCTCAAAATTTAGAAGATCAACTCAGAAGAATATTTAGCTACTGTTGAAATAAGTGTTAGAGTGATAAAAAGCACTTAACATTACCATAAATAAGGACAAATGCAAATTTGGCAACTCAGAAATCAAATTCTTTGGACAAATTTCCTCTCAAACTGGCATAAGCCCTGATCCTACAAAGATAATAGCCATCACAACTTGCTTTGTGCAGTGATGAAGGCCTATTATTCTTAGGTATGGCACAATACCTCTCAAGGTTTATTCCATTCATACATATACTGTGCTATCATGGATGCATGCTAATGTTGTGTTGGATGCTTTGCTTGATTTATGTCCACTCCAAGTATCTTTGTTATTTTAACCCATGGATCTCGATAAAATGGTTTTGTTGCTTTGGTAAACATCATTATCTTCGTGATTGCACTGTTTTCTGCTCTACATACATGGGCAATATATTTGATTGCCATAGCTAGTAACATTTTGTGCTCCAACAAGTTTCTGTGATTGTCCATTACAGTACACAAAGCTGTACTCTGCCTCCTCTTCTTATCATTACTTTTGGGGATATGTTTTTGCCTCCACCTTCCTTTTACCATGCTCCTCATACATTCATTCCAGCATACTTCTGGTTTATGTAATTGTTGTTAGTTGGCAAAGCATGCTTGTGACCCATACGTTAATCTTGATCAGACACAGCTTTCCAACAATTTCCGTCAAGTTGGCATGTTGATTTTGCCATCAGTGAGCACTGTCCTTAGCCCAGTAAATATGGCCCATGTTCCGCTTGTACTGTCATCTGTAAAGTATATTGATTCATCACTGGAAATAACTTGGCCCAAATACGTAAATTGTTGAACATTTACAATCACTTGTTCTCCTATATCTATCACCAATCCCTTCTTTGCAAGCTTGGCTTCATTAAATACTTGCATTTTTGTCTTTTTGAATGATATTCTTAAGCCAAATTGGTTACACGTTTCATTGATAATGGTTAGTATATGTTTTGCTTCATTTACACTCTTACAGAAAAATTCAACATCACCAGCATAGAGCATCCATC
>JAAAKL020009858.1:0-12049 GCA_010016065.2 Carybdea cf. marsupialis auct. non (Linnaeus, 1758)
GTTATGAAGAAAAATACCATGGAATTCCTTATCATTGACACAGCATGTCTAATTGAGAACAAAGATACCAGAAAGAAGAATCAAGTGCACATTTCATTAGTTATTTTGATTTAATCTTTAACAAAAACAACAAGTTAAGTAAACTGATGTCCACTATGAACAAAGGACAACAAAACTTGTGCTTGTAACATGTCATTAACGTCAAAACGTACTCTTTTTGCCTTTCCTAAATCAAATGTACCTTTTAAAGAGAATATTAGAGTAAAAACCCACATCAGAGTAACTGTAGCTGCTTACGGTTCTTTTGAAAGATGGATGGAACTCAGACCCTTCAGTGAAATGTTGACAAACAACTGAAATCATACAACAGTTTATTTCTTTATTTAATTATTTATTTATATCTATTTATTTATATATCCAGTAGCCCAATTTAAAAGTTCTGCTTACATGGACTGTAAGATATGTTGTACCCACTTGATGACTGTTTGCAAAATTATTGTGTGTGATGAGAAAATATTTCCATTTAGTTCAAACCTCATTAGCAAGTCACTTTGATTCAAAGTAAACAAGTCACTGTCAACCTTCATTTATTGATAATCTAAAATTTTCACTAATAGCTCCTGCCTCTGAATTATTTTGGGTACTTTATTATGCACCTAAGGCTTTACCCTAAGTTTCTGTTAGTTTGGTAGGAATACCTCGAACAGAGTCACTATCTTCTTCAAAAAAGTGACTGCAATCTGCTCAAATCTAGCTTTGCTTGACAGACATTGAAGTGGTGAGCAAATTTTTCATCAAAATAGCCTCATCCAGCAATGCAATCAGTTAATTTATATTGTTTGATTGACATACCAGGATGGGGTTTTGCTATATATACTGTTGATACCATGGTCAGTACTTTAAATACCTACATTGTAACGCACTTCTATTGATAGATCTAATCATTCCAAATGGTCAAAATGCCAATACTTTTTGAAATTGTTGTTACCTCATGAAACATATTAATTTGTAACTATTGTACTTTTAAAGATCATCGTTAAAATGGCATGCAATATTCAAGTCCAATGAAAGGAATTCCAAAGCCACATTTTTGGTCGAATAAACAGTACTTCAACTCTCAATACCATGGGAAAACGTTTGGGACCAAGCTTTGCTTGCAAATGTAGGTGATGTGGCACCATTTGGTCACAGAGTTTCTAAATTTTTCTCAGGGAAAGACAGTAGAAAGCACTGCAGTATTTATATGCACTGCGAAAACATAAGATCACATTGATTAGAAATGTCTTTAGTGTACATCCTCCCTCCCTTGCTTTGATTAGTGTCTTCTAACAAGAACACTTTAATTGTCTGATAACCATGCAAAGAACTTCAGAGTTGCACACCAGTGGACTTTAATATTCTACGTTCAGTGCAAAACTTGAAGATGTGTTGGACATGTAGCTTCATTGGCAGTAATTTGCCATCAGTATTGATGATATCAGCAGCAGTAGTAATAGCAAATAAAAAATGCTGCCCTATTTGTTGAGGGCTGCTGCTGCAATCATATACCAAATCAAGTAACCCAATATTCTGGTGATATCACATTTTTTTCTTTATGTAAAGAAACATGATGTTTAAAAAGTGTTATGAAACAGGCAAGTCAAGTGCTCCAGGATTACAAATTCCGGGAAAACGAAGAAAATCCCTGAGTAGGAAAAGGAAATTCAAAGGGTTGTAAGTGTTATAGAGCAGAGAGCAGAAAATATCAAGTTTGAAGAGATATTAGGGAAAAGTGAAAATGTTGCTACCAGGTTCTGTCACCATAGATCAGTTGGTAGAGGAACAGGCTACAAGTTCATGGGTTCTGGGTTCAAATACCGGTAGTGACGTGATCACTATTCTCTAGTATCTCTTTAAAGTAGGGCTGTAAGTGTAAATACTAGCCCTTATGAGGCTCATGTGTAAGTTCTTCATTTTCCGAGTGACGTAGGAAGCATCTCAAATGCACAACAGTCAAAGGCCACATTTTCACTTACAGAACACTTTACATTGTGTTGGATGACTAAAAGGGCACTTTTTGCTTATTGCAAAGTCTTGCGGGCACATGCCCCCCCAGTTCCTACATCCCTGCATGTGTCTTTGTATTTCAATTATTGTGTTATTATGCAAGTCATTGCTTTGACTTTTTATTATATTTTAGTAAATGGACAGACCAGGAAAGATATGGCACCTGGTGTTTGGCAGAAAGTTCAAGGACAACAACAGGCAGGTATGTCAGTTGTAGAGTTCTCAATGACTTATACAGAGAAGATTAAGTGAAACTGCCAGTGTATAATTACTTGGAAGAAGGCCCTGTGAACAACTGGAGGGGAAACTTATTTATTTGAAGTAACTTGAGGTTGAGTCTACAATTAACAACTTTACAAGTGTACCACACACAAAGTCATCGCCCCTGTTGGGGATGGATATATATTTTGTGCGAGGGTTGAAAAGTCTTCCCCTCTTCTCCATCAGGTTTACAAGGACTGTCAACTTCTGTAGTATCTGCATCCTTTTCTTGCCAATTCAGTACCGATTTTTTTGCGAATTGGGATCTTTTAACTGAGTGTTTACAATGCCTTTGTTTGCTCTTGAGGATGTTATCAGTTTTTTTATTAATTTTAAGACCAGAATTCACCGCAAAACTTTAATTTTTCGGGGCTTTGAACTTTGTGTGCCTATAGTGCTCCCAATAGTGCGCAGGACATAAATAGATTCCAGGCAATGATCCTGAAGAATCCATGATTTGGTAAAGGTAAAGAGTAAATTCTGTCAAGAACAACATTTTGGACAATTTTGTATTCTTCTTGAAATAAAACAAGTACTTATTGGTACCAGGAACGTTTTTGCTCTTTTGGGAAAATTGATTTTGTAGACCAGTGTTTCTTAACCTTTTTACCGTCACCGCCCACCAATCAGTCAAAAATTTTGAAAGCGCCCCCCCCCCCTCCAACCTGACAAAAAGGAAAACAATACGTTAGTATGCAACTGTATATTTTTATTATATCACGATAGCAACAGTGTCAGTGTACGCATAGTGTCAGGGCGATAGTCTCAGCATGCTTAGTGAGATCCCTGCGCTTGATGACCCGCAGCTAGAGACTTCACATCTGGTTGAATTTTACTGAGGGTAAAATGGCGTAATTTCAAAACGCCCCCCTTGGGATTCCAAAGCGCCCACTAGGGGGGCGCTATCGCCCCCGTTAAGAATCACTGATATAGACAGTTTATCTGTCGTAGGAACGGGACTCTTGTAAAACATATTTTTTGTCCGAATATTGATTAGAGGTTTGCAGAAAAAATCATGAATAGGAAACCGCAACATCTCGTTTGATTGAATATCAGCTTGTGAAGTGATATTTAAACAGAAGAATGGACAGATCGTGATTCTTTATCTCATTTATTTGCAGTAAGAGCCAATCTGTTCAAACATCTATCGGTTATTTAGTATTAGAAGCCAAAGGGTTTGTAGTGTTGACGGAGTCAGCTTTCAATCAATCACTTTTTCAAGACCAAATCAAGTTTGGAAACTTTACCGTCTGCCAATGTGTCTGTGGATGTTGAGTTGTACTGCTTAAATTATGGAAGTGCTTTTCTTTCCTTTATTCACGGAAGTATTACCGTGCAGAAAATAGAGATACATGTTGCTGCTTATTAATATGTTACTTTTCTAGTAATGAGGTAGTGGTGTATCCAAATGATCTTTCGCTATAAGAAAGAACGTTTGCAGACACACGACTTAAGTGCTGGTCCGCATATGAAATTTTAAACGATCGGTGACCCACTTGCAATCGGATGCAGTATTCGGTTATTTCTGATGTTTAAGGCCCTGACTTTTGAATATAAATCATCAAAGCAGTATGAGTAGCATTCTTATTGATGTGATTGATAATAAGTACCTTGTAAATGCCCGTACCGCCATTTGTGCACTTCATATCGTGCGCGATTCTGTTAAGAGGCCCGCATTTTATATTCTTTCGGAAGTCACGAGGGACTGCCAAAAGAAAAACTTTTACGCACCTCAGACTGTTGATTTGATCGGTAATTGTGGTCGAACAAGTCATTTTTGATATTGGCAATGTTTAAACACAAGAACTCTTTCTTGCTATGTAGTATCACTTGTGTAGCCATATATATTTTTCTCCCAGCAGCCGCTGCTTCCCAAGCACCGGCACCAGCAGAACCAGAGAATAAGGCACCTCAGAAATACATCCCGGGGTCATTTACAAGAAGACGAAAGCCAGTCAATCCACCCGACATTGACAGTCAGGCAGCATTCCCTTCCCTCAGCTCATCAGTTACCATGGATAAATCGTAAGTGCCGTCACGTCTTTTCATGGTTAATGAATTCATTTAGCAATATTGATTTGAGATACCGATATTTGGGGGACCTTTTTGAAGTTTTTATTGTCCCGCGAGCGAAAGCGAGGTTTTCAGGCCAAAGTGATCGTACCCTTTAAACAAGATGGAAAGTATCGACGTCTTTGAAAGCAGGGGTACTGAATGTCGATATCATGATGCTTTGCAGGGTTCGAATCAATCTCATTGCCGGTTTAAGGGTTGCCGACTGTGGCGGGCACAGGGCCCCCGCACCTAAGATGGAAGTTGTGGACCCCGCCAAATTCATTGACACTGAAGGGCCCCCAAATCACTTTATGTCACAGGCCCCCCTTTTGCCAAAGACCGGCAGTGATTAACTCTACTTCGTAAAGATTGCGAGATAATTCTGTACTGTTAGGCGCAGACTCACGCCGAGAAGCGTCTTCCAGAATACTAGAATTACATCCACCTCCGTGCAAGGTGGGGATATACTTTCTTGGAGTGTTTTGGCTACTTCGAAATAAGCAGAGTATTGAGCATTCTCAGATCTTTTTTGAGTCAGCAAATGGTTAGCTTTGTCTCAGAATGTACTTCTTCTGTTGCAAACTGTAAGTTCTTAATCCACCTCGTTAATCTTATACAATTATCTCTTTGACTCAGGCCTGAAAAGGGAAAAGGGGATTTTGAGGTTGTCAAAAAGGGAACAAAGTCGAAGGAAGGTGGCGCCGCGGATGGCGGACCCAGGCTGGATCTAGGCAACAGATACGATAGTTTGCGAAACTGATGTAATCGTAGCGCACCAATACGGATCGGTTTAAATGAAGAAACACGATTGGATAATAATAGAACGTGGCTACCAATTAGATACCACGCTGGAACAAAGATGAAGCAAAAAGACAGAGAAGCTGGTCACAGTCAAAATTTTTTGTAGGAGTGAGAAAGAAGCAAATCCACGAGGAAGACTGAAGGAGACAATAAGTTTAAAGTTATCTTTTCCTTATAGTGAATTTTTTAATTGTTGTTAGTTGTGATCGCTTTCCCAGACTTATTTTCTGAATAATTTTTGGGAAAACTCGCCCATCTGTTTCCTATCTTTTTTAGCATACTGGTATATAATTTCACCGTCTCATTCCTATAGTATGATTCCCCATCCCTATTTACAGGGGTGAGTATGACTGAAAATGCTGTACGTGTGGACAATTTTAGGACTTGGCAGTGGGTGGCAGTAAACCTAACAGAAAATATAAACAAGGAAATTGTTTGACGAGTTAGAAGGGGTTGAATAATTAACGAAATTTAACGATTCCTACAAACTCACTAGTGTATCAACTCCGTAGTTGATGGAGTCAACAGAAACTTCCTTCATGTGTCAATTAAAGAGTTAGACATTGTCGATATTTCTTCAAGGGCGCTGGAAGCACGGAGGCATAAGTTGTTACTGTGTCTTCATATGAAAACGGGGAAAGGGTTTTGCAGAAAGGCTCTTCGTCTCTCAAGTTTACATTTATGAGTATCTTTTTGTGCCTGCAGTCATGTCTTCCAATAATTTTAATTCAATTGAGTATAGCTTCTCATTTTTGTATCCTTGAAAAGGATTCAGTTCTTCTTGCAGATGATTTACCCGGTGAGGTAATTCTTTCTTCAAATGTGCCCCTCCCGCCAACTATTGCCTCCGGCGCACCTGAAGTTAATGCCAATTTGTATTGCCCTCAGATGTCCAGGGAAATATAGTAAGCCAGTGTATAGTGGAAGAAGTCATTAAGTGCTGGTGTAGAAGTCAGTCGTTCATTAAGTAAATTGAGATTTCCGAACTTTTCACCATGTAGTCATTAACACGTACAGGTGCAGGGGAATGTGCATTGCGGTTGTGTATAGGAAACCCTTTTCTTTACCTTTACGTTAAATCAGTGTTCAGTATTAGTCAGGTACATACGTAAATTTGGCCAAAACATTACTGTCTCCTGAAACTTAAGATGTATTGTAAGATATCCTACCTGATATGTCAACCTCTTTCCAGAATTAAGATGAAAGAATTTAATGTGGTATTTCGGAAACTTAACTGGACGAAAATGAAAACATATTGCTACCGGGATTCTACTTTATACAATTCAACAGGCTTTGGCGAGATTGATGGGCATGATAGCAGCCCTTTTAAAACGGATTCACAAGACACAGTGAGGCTGGTCTCCAAAATTGGGTTGATCTAGATGCCAATGTCCAACTGTTGAAGTTTATGACCGTGTCGGTGCAGCTCAGTTAATTCCGGTGCTCTTATATTTTCATATGTTCTAGGAACTATAAACTTTTTTTTTTATTTGAACGCAGTTTCACTATTGACTGAGTTACCCATTCCTTGTACGTAGTGAAGTTATGGTCACCGTAGTCTTTAAGGATACTCATGAACTTGCGTGTTTCGTAGTTAAGCAGTTCTTGTAAATCGTCACGCTTTATAAACATCGAAAGTGTTAGTGAGATTTTTATTAGGATGATAATTGTCACGAGGCTCGGTTAGACACGTTTATGGAAGAAAGTCCGTAAAGAACTTCGTGATTAAATGACAGATGTTAACGACATTGTACTTTGAGGAGGTGGGGCTGCAAAGATTGGTTGGACGTCCCCAGTAGCTCTGCCTGCATTCGGGTATGTTTGATTCTGTAGATTTAATAGTTTCCTAAATGATTATTCCCAGATGACTAATACGGAATTCCATCCCCTCGCCAATCCTGGATGTCGACAACCCACCTGTACATTATATAAGCGAATTGTTAGCGTTTAAGGGATACGTGGGAATATGTCAATGACAGTAGTTGGAGATAGAACAGCATTTTAGTTGTTTATGATGGCCGTAGTGTAAATCATCAGGTAGGTAGCAATACGTGATGCATTTGAAAGAGGTTGTGCACCTGGTGGATTTTAATGTAACGATGTCGTTGAGCTATGGAATGAAGAATTGCTCATATTTTCACACTGGGAAGTGATGAACGTACATGGTTTCCTTTTTGTTTTCAGTCTTGGTCTGCTGTTTTATTTTGAATTTACTCTTTTTCTGAAGTTTGTTCTTCGTAAGGTTTATCCTTACTTGAATTGCTAAGGAAATAAAGAACCAAAAAATCTCAGAGCTATTCGAGTGTCCAAATAGACAATGTTACTTGGTTTTCTTGTAGCGGATATTCTAAGTTAGACATAACTGCAGAACAAATGCCTTATATCAGTAATTATTTTCAGTTATTTAACCCACTGTCTGACTTTGACCACCATAAATAGAAAAAAAGACATTAATCAGTGATCTGTCAGCGGCGTTCGCTTTTAGTCCCAGTTCCTCCAAGTTGCCGTTTAATTCGGCATTTTGATGATGCACTAGGCTTGCAAGGTGTTACGGTAGCTTGGTGTTTGAACCTCCGCTTCTATAATGGAGTGATACTCTCTATATGACAACCGATTGAAATGGTGTGCTTCCCATCGTTATTTTTTAGATTTTCATTCGCCGTAGTTAAGTGTTCAGCCATTGAGACGCTTCTACTTCCCTTGTTTTCAAGTAGGATTCTAAAGATTCTATCATCAAATGTCTTCCGTATGAATAAAGGTGGGGTAAGCAAGCGACACTTTCTTGAAATTCATTTTATACTGGCAATTCTGATAGTCGGGTTTCGTTCCCTGAATGTAAATACAAAGATCTTTCAAGAGGGATAAATTAAATATTAATAACAGCACCTTATCTAGATAGAAATGGATTGTAACATGAGCAAAAGCAAAGGTACGTTTTAAAATATTTTATCTACACTTGAAAGCATCGAGTTTGAAGAGATACTAGAGAAAAGTGAACATGTCACCACCGGGATTCGAACCCGGGACCCACGCATTCGCGGCGCGCTGCTCTACCACATGAGCTATGGATTTGAAAATATCAAGTTTGAAGAGATACTCAAGAAAACAGTGAAAAGCAGTAAGCTTTCCAACAAAGCATTAGGATATTGGATGTTAAGTCCTCAGGTTAGCTACTGTACTTCTACCCTTTTGGAACCTATAGATAGCCACTTAGCTAGCACTGACGTATGGGACCAATAGACATCAGGTTGTAGTTCGAAGTCACTTAAATTAAGGAAAGATGATATACCATGCATAGCTAATTGAGGCATACCATGGCTAATTTATGTTCTAAGATTTTGCAAAGATTTCTCGCAATGTTTGTCATGGTAAATGAGTCACAACTATACATTTCGGACAAATTTTATTGCGATCAAATGGACTTTCTTATTTTAAGCAATTATGATACCACTTACACACAATTGTGTTGATTCTGAAAGCATGGTTATTTCTGTTGTTAATGAATGAAGGGATCTCCTTTTCCTTCTTTCCTGTTATGTTCGAAGTCTGATAAGATAAAATCGAAATTTCCCAAAATTCTACTGATATTAATATTGATGCATTTCAGGAGGGGCCAAGACAAACACAATCATTAAATGACTCTTACATATGTAGAAGGTATTCGAAGTTAACGCTTTGTAAAGAAATCATGACAAGAAATCTTTCTCCTATTGTGGTAAAGATACCGAACTTTTTTAAGCCTCCACTCAATACAAGGGGGGTGTTGCCACTTCAAGGTATTGAGTTACTTTGAAAGAAGTTGCACCCTCCTGGCTATTCTCATGACTCACCGTTCGATTCGAGTTTTACGAACTGCGTACATGACGTCAGAATCTGCCTCTAATCCTGGGCGAAAAGGAGCAAAACATATCAGAACTGTTTGATTTCGTTTCGCTGGTGTTTTGTTGGTCCTTGCCTAACATACCGAGGGAAACTTAATGAATAACTTGTGACATTGCATATTCACGAAATAATCTCACTCTTTTCCGCTTGTTTTCGCTGGTCTTTGCGGCTATCATCAGATCCAGCCTCTTTGGAACCATGCTAACCTTCTTTGCTCTCAATATTACGGTAGATATTTATGCAAGAAGAAAATAAGAAATTTATGAAGGAAGTCAGACAATCAATAAACCAACTTACGATTCCTATCTGTATGGCCATTTTGTTCCTTTCACTTCGCTATTCTTTCTTTGACCTCCATAATAATAGCATTCGATCAACGTTACCACAAGACACGGGAAACCTCAAGACTATCATAACGGGCGTACAGCTGCATAACAAGCAGTCAGCCCGGTCAATATAGTGAAAACATGCTTACATAGGAGATCTTGTACAATATTTGGCACAGGAAGAACTTTCCTCCAGTCAATACCTCTTATTCCTTGCTCCTCTTTCACAAAGTTACCTCTTCACTTGAATGAGATTATCGACATTCGAAATCCTAATCGTAGCCCAATCAGAGACAAGCATGGTTGAGCCAAAATATGCATCTTGATCATCATGATAAAACATCGATTAGTACTCTGTATTTCATGACGTCATCAACTGGATACCTATCTCGTCCGAAAGATTGACTGGAGGACAGACTACGAGGCCGGAGTCAAAAATAAGTGGAACCACAGAATTTACAGGGTAATTGGGGGGTAATTAAAGACATTTTGCCTAAAATTTTTAACCATCATATCTGGAATCTTTTTACATCTCTCTGGTTCGCCCCGATCCAAATCAGTTGTTGTTTCGTTTATGCTACATGGATGACTTTTCTGAGCTGAGGAGTGTGCGATGAAATGAATCTATAGATGTATCAAGAGTCTTGGTTCAATATCATAGCTCCGAATTAGAAGAGAAAGATATTTTGTACGTTTACTCTGAAGATGTCTTACTAATTCAGCTACCAGTTTGTTCTTTTAAGGGTGTAATGTCTGACTGTCACATGCTGTACCTTTTCTTTGTTTGTCGACTCCCGCATCATTTATTTTCCCGTACCCTGTTTGCTGTTTCCAATGAGGCCGGAAATAATTGGAACGGAAGTAAATTTCGATGCCAAGGGAGCCTCACGTGTAATCTAGCTGCCTTCACTGATGTTGTTTGCATCGATGGGAGAGAAAGAAACGTACATGTTTTGGACAAGAAGACATACACATTGCGGTGAGTTTTTTGTAGAGGGTTGACCCACATATCTCTAATCAGCAGGTGTACTCTTCACTTGTGCAATTCTTGTGTTTGTAACTGAAACCTTCTCAAGTTGTTTGGATAGGTAATCTGAATCGGTGATCCACGAGGTGCACATCTTGAAGGTCATGACATAAAGGAGTTGATCAGTTTATGACCAACACCGCGTTCAGAAGTATTTTGTATAGCTGCCAAATTAGAAAACAGTTGTTTCGGGTGTAAAATATATGCACAGGATGCTCATTAGACCTCTGGGTCGTAACTTACTATCCAAACTTTCATCGCAGTCAATCGTGTTCACTTTCCTTGTTGCGGCTTGCTCTGTGCTCTCTCATTGAAAGGGGAGGGTGCATTGTCATTAACAATTCTACACTACCGCGATTACAAGTAAGATTGGCGCGACCGTAAATGAAAGTGCATGCACACCCAGTGATTTGTATTCATAAAGGATGTGCCACTTGCCTGATTTAATGATACAAGCTATTGTAAGTCGTGACATTTAAGTGTCGATTGATACACAACAAGAGCAAAGGTTAAGCTCCCAAATGGGTTTCAGCGAAGTTGTAACTGAATATCGCATAATGCGTAGTGACGTCTCGCATATCATCTAGAGAGCGAGAGGTTCTTTCTGAGCCATGCTTTTAGTTTTTCATATTGTATAGCTAACGCTCATTTTGCTGCGATGTGAGTCAGCTCATGTAAATTTATCGACACCAAAAGTTTGAGCCCAACACACCTATGTCACCATGAGCAAGATGCTGTCAGCAGAGTTGGCGAAACACAGTACTCGAGGCATAGATATCAGGGTAGATAGGCAGCACAGGGTAAGATTGCATTGATAGTTTGATTTTTGTCATTGAGGGTAAGGAGAGAGAAGAAATGCTTATTTGGTAGAAGACGGTGCATAACTAGATTGGCTATGGGAGATCAAAAGGAAGAATTCGAGGATTATTACCTCGAGTGCTGCCTACACCTGTAAAATCAGATCTCAATTTTATCGAGTTTTGAAGTTTGCCACGACCTCAATATTCTACCAGTTGATCTCGTGTCATTACCCATTTATAGCAATTATATTCGATCATTATATAATCTAGACGATACTGTAATTTGCGGTTTTCAACAGTTCAATTCGCTGAACACTGGTTTGTCCGGACCACTCTTCTCACGAGGTTCTTGTGAGACTTTGGTCAGACTGGTATTTATCAGTAGTAACACCGTAACCAAGAGCTATCGATGGAAAGTTCATTTGCTGAAATGATGGGTTTCTGCTTTTTAATTTCTTTATGGAATTCGGATACCACAACGGATATTTATAAATAGGGTTCCATGTATTAGTTAAAGTGGTTCCTCTGTATACAGCACCCTTCACATAAATATTTTTATATGAATATTCAATGTTTCCAATTCCTATGCTTACCCAGTCTCTTCTACAAACTCATTTGTCAGAAAATATGATTGTCCCACCTATTATTTTCACTTTTATTCAGAAGTATTATTCAATCATCATTGGAGCAGCTGCTACCCTGATCATCTGAGCAACTGCTACCCTGATCATCTGAGCAACTGCTATCTTCATCATCTGAGCAACTGCTACCCTGATCATCTGAGCAACTGCTACCCTGATCATCTGAGCAACTGCTACCCTGATCATCTGAGCAACTGCTACCCTGATCAT
>JAAAKL020009859.1:0-14791 GCA_010016065.2 Carybdea cf. marsupialis auct. non (Linnaeus, 1758)
CACGTACGTCGTGGGGGGTCCTGGCAAATGTACGAAAGCGTACAGGGGGGAGGGGGGTAAAAATCGTCAAAATTGAGCGTACGTACTTTTTGAATGACCCCCATGGTTTAGTTTCTTTTGAACAGTTACCTAGTACGTGGGTTATGCTCGCCAAGTCAGTTAGTTCGTTGGTAAGTTGATTGGGGGAGGTTTCTTAGCTGGTTATGGTCAGGCGTCGGTTGAAGAAACTTGAAATATACAAATTCTATAGACAACATGCGGCGGAGTTGCTAACAAACAATCCAGTGTGGAGTGCTGTTACCAAGGAACTAAAAACCGAAGAACACAACAAGAAAAGCTTAAAGAATACTACCAAAGGGTACAATGGAACATATTAAAACTACAAAAAGGATGCATTGGCAGGCAAACAGGTAAATTTTGTCTTCCGGCAGGTAGTCAACGAGAAGCAACGAAACAACAAGAGAGGCTGGGGAAGACCGCAGCTAAAGCAAGTGATAGCCTCAGCCAGATGTTTTTGTTACCTATTTTAAGAAAGCTACATTCTCAATGCTGTGATTCACTTACGTAAGCCCCTCGCTGCTTCTGAAATACGCCACTGCTATTATTGATTCCAGGTCACTAGTACTTTCCAAGGATTATGCCATGCCTGAAGGCCAATATCCTCTTCGTCGGCAATTTGCAAATCGCATGCTAATTCCTACGACTCAGATGCGAAATCAATACACAGATCGATTTCATTCACCCGAGTTCCTTTTTGTCTAAATAGTGCAATAGTAAAGTCGACAATCCGGCTAGTCCGGTTTTAACGAACGGGAAGTACCAACTTTGTAGGGGTGGGCACGGGGTCGACAATCCGGCTAGTCGATCCCGAATTCTCACCACCACCAGCACCATTATTTTCTGTTTCGCTGTTAGCTTCATCAGTGCCATTAAATTGATATAAGTACTCAGGCAGACACACAAGCAGTCTTCGCTTCCGGAGTGGGAGATCCTGGGTTCGAACCGAGCCAGCGCCCCAAGCACTTCATGTTTATGAGTCAAAAATGATAGAGCGTAGTAAGTGGAAACACAAGGATTTCCATCGTACAAAGTCGTCCAATTTTAGCCTGAAGTTTAAAAATAGCAGATTCTGTCCACGTCTCCTTTAACACACCCTGAGGTAACTTTAGTTATTCATTTACCATCCCCTCAAATTGTTAGAAAATCAAGAAATTAAGAGTCAGCGTTGCTGTAACCACCTTGGATGGCTGTTTGTCGACTTTGTTTGTTTACAAATTTGACGGACTTTCGGTCTGTGATACTGAGAGGCGAAGCAAAGACCAAATCTGAACCGTTGTATTTCGAACGTTCGCTTAATGATTTCAAATTAATGATTGCCTGTGAAGAGGTTATGGGCCCTTAAAGAGTTCAATCAATGTACACTAAAAGTTGGGAATATTAGCTCATATCTACAAATAGCAAGCTACGTTTTGCGTTATGGAAAAGGACTTAGTTTGGACAAACAAGTAATTAGTAGTGACACAGGATAACACTATTTTTCTAATGATTTGATTTGAATTTTTAAGTCTGACGTGATAATAGAGAAAGTGAAGATATGCCACGAACAGTATTCGAACCCAAGATTCAATTGTATTGTTCACCCCTTGCCGTTATAAACAAGAGAACAAATAGCACTGAAAAGATTCAATCTGTGTAAACATAAATAACTCTTTTATTTACTGTAATTACTTTATCGTCTTTGTATTGCATTGTGATTGTCTCCAATATCAACCAATGTAAGTAACTCTTCATTCTACTTGCATTCATTTTTCTGACAGGAAGTAAATGTGGTCTAATTGGCGAGATAGGAACGAGCTGGCCAATAACTAAAGCTGAGAAAATGAGCTTAGAAGCAGCTGCACATGCCCAATCGTCAACTAAAGCTCCCGTCATGATTCATCCAGGCCGAGATACTCAAGCACCGTTCGAGGCCCTACGAATCTATTTGGAAGCTGGAGGTGCCGCTACAAAGTGCGCAATGGCACACCTTGACCGAACGTTCTTCAGTCTAACGGAATTTATAGACTTAGCATCCCATGGGGTTTATTTAGAACTGGATCATTTTGGTATCGAAGTCTCTTACTATCAGAACAACCCGGGTGTAGACATGCCAAGTGACGCTCAAAGAATATCTACAGTAAAGCAACTTACTGAGGAAGGTCTTCAAAACAGATTGTTAATATCACATGATATTCACACTCGCCATCGCTTGAAAAAGCATGGCGGGCATGGATTTGCTCATATTTTTGAAAATGTTCTTCCAAAGATGAAAGTTAGAGACATTCCACTTATGTACATATATAACATTACATGCACCAATCCCCAGGAATGGCTTTCTTTTAAACCCTAGTAGTTATAGGCGTATAGTCATGTCACAGGTCTGAACCATTGCCTTTTTCATTGGAAGAACATCGTGTCGTTTTCACCTGCCCTTGGGAAAACCTGACCATGT
This sequence comes from Carybdea cf. marsupialis auct. non (Linnaeus, 1758), assembly GCA_010016065.2. NCBI lineage: Eukaryota > Metazoa > Cnidaria > Cubozoa > Carybdeida > Carybdeidae > Carybdea > Carybdea cf. marsupialis auct. non (Linnaeus, 1758). The sequence continues at coordinate 2,492 of JAAAKL020009859.1, forward strand.
TGAAAGTAAAACTCAATTATAAGATTTGTGATACTACTTCATAACATCCGATACAAATACATATCTTTTTCACGTATTATATACAGTTGTATGATTTCTACGATTCATTTTATCCTTGCAACGGATACACCGCTCGGGGACACAGGTATTCGAAGCGTGCTGAGTGCGTGACACTTTACCAGAACGGAGAAGGGCAGGAATTAACGTGTTGGTTTAGGGAAGAGTGCAACTATAAAAAGCCATCAGTAAGCATCTATACATGGGAAGTCTGGTGCTTGCAGTGACAACGATGATCAGAGAAGCAGTGCAGAGATGTTCTTTCTCATAAAAGGTTACTAAATTGTGTCAATGGTAGAAGACCGTAATGCTGAAAATGCCATACAATGTTAAACGTTAAGGAATCTTATTCCCGCTTGTTTTTATTGGAGTGTTGTCTACAGCTTCTTAGGTCCACAGCTTCATCTAAAGCCGGTCTAGCGGCCGCAGATGTTCATGAGTGCATGTGTGTATGTGTAAGTATGTGTGTGTGTGGAAGGGGGGGCTCAGAGCTACTGAAGCCTGAACAACAAGTGACGGTGAGTACCTTACTATACGGGCTACAGTGTGGGGTCATACAATAGAAAAATAATTTGTTAAAAATTGATATTGTGTAAGTAACTCTTAAAGAAGACTCCTTTCAAAAGTAATAAAATCTACTAAATATAGTGTTCATCAGAAGCTGCTATGCAATGAATATTAAAAATTTAGAAATCAAAATGAAACACCTTAATGCATCTTTATCAAAAATCAAATAAGATTGCATGCTTGTTCAAAAGAGCACAATTTACTCATGTGAGTTATTAAACAAAAGGAATTCAAAAATCGCGTCTCCTCATGAAAATTACTACTCATATATCGTCTTTCTAACGTAAAAGAGGAATTCAAACCTCGCTTTTCAAGCCCACCCTTAATTTGTGTAAAACCATATTAGTTTCACAAGTTTTTAAAACGCCCCCGCTATTTCTTCGCAATAAATAGGTATTGTACTATAAAATTTCAAACAAGATTAAACTTCGGAATTCGTGAAATCAGGTTCCACTTACCTCGACTAGCTTGGGTCTTCACCCAAACAAATCTCGTACTTCATTATACTCCTATGTGTGATGTGTTTTAAGTAAAAAGCAAGAGCGCGACCTTGCCCTAAGAAGTTATTGTAACGCACAAATCTCTATATGTAGTGGATTCCAGAAAGTAACCTTTTGCTCGCTGGTATCTTCAATATTTCGCTAATCTGAAAAGATTTAACGCTTAAATTTACAGTAAGATTTTAACTCTTTTGTGGTCATTCTGGCATAAAACTACCTTTGACCGCTGTTATTTTCATTAACGAAAACTAAAGTTTCGAAAATTTTTCTTCGTTTTAACTTTTGTGAGTATTCTATTCTTTAGCGGTAACGTACTTCAAGTATGTGGAGAACAAACTGCTCATAAGCAAGCAATCCTTTTTGAAATCAATTTCTTGCTTTTAAAGAATCTTATGCTGACATCATGACCTTACGTGATGATTCACAGTTTTAGAGGTGGAAGGAAAAGCCCGTCTGATTTAGGGTTAACCTTACCCAGACGTGGCGGCCGGGGACGGGGTGGGGATTGCTAGTCGATCCATGACTTTATATCATTGTTGATATTTCATTAACGCCTTTTAGGTTGCAGTCAACTTCCAGCCATTAGGTGACATCATCATCATCATCATCATCATCATCCACTTTCACAAAGAAGTTTAGTTTTTTAGATACTAAATTAATCAGCATACCTGCCAGAAGTATTTACAGACGTATTAGCATTAATATAGCGTCGGCCTCTCCCGCAAGTCCTCGTAAACACAAACAACCGCAATCTGGACAGGGTTAATGAAGGTAATCTGTTGAAGCTACAATGATAACAAGTTACTTTTTACTATAGAATAAACACAACAAGTAAATACTCAGCATTGAAATATCAAACTTCTTTAAGGATGCAGTATTCCTTTAGTGCTTATGCACAACCGATAGTAACAATGGTCTATTAATAGCTTCAGTTGTCTCATTACATAACACGAACCCTACTCGCTGATCTCTAAAAAAGACTGGATCGAGCTTGCCATTGTTTCCAACTACGAAAAAGTGTAGTCACGAGTACTGGCCCCCATTAGTTAAAATAGCGCGGGAAAGTCCGCCATGTTGCGTAAGATTGTTTATAAGCTTTCTGTGATGGGGACTGAAATGGCGTCCAACGACTGACCTCACTTTGAGACGAAAGATGCTCGATCCAGTGTTTTTAGAGATCAGTGACCCTACTCAACTCCAAAAACAAAAACAAAAACTGATTTAGAATCTTGATATACTTACAAAAATCATGACAATAAAAGTGTACCTTTCCGAAATATTTATGTCACATAAACCGTTGCAACGGCGATTAAAAAATTGTACACTAAATCAAAGATCAACATATATGACAAAACGAACTGAAGTCCATAGTTACGCGCATACACTCCAGATAAGTGCATGCGGACGTGCTTATAAGGCTGATAAATTCTAGTTGATCATTGGGACAACATTAAATGAATTCTAAAATTATACCAGATTCCGAACGGGTAAAGTTTGGTAAGCTCTAATAGCAAACGTACAGCGTGGCTTCAGAAAAGAATACATGGTTTACGTCTAACAACTACTCACACTCAGCAGAAGTGAAGAACGTTCACATCCTCCCCTCGGATAACTAGAACATCTAACTACCACATCAGAATGTATCTTGCATACACCAAAGCTTTCCCGTTGACGCAAAACATCGTCTTACTTGTGGACATTGATTAAGGAAGGGAATGGTGTATTCAAGCGAGAACACGCATGCGTCAAATTACATTATACAAAACCGATATAGAAGTCCTACGTAACAATAGTCTTCTTTGCAAAATGATTATCAAAGTATGTGCTGTTGTCTTTCTATTAGTGAGATAAAAAAGACATCTCATTGCCCGTGACAATTTGACGTATGCTATGAATAGTTGCTGCCGGCCCTGTTACTTACAGCATGTTTACGACTAACTCTCGGTGATCTGCACTGCGGTCACAGTGCAATGGGTTCGAGACTGATTATTCTATGCACACTACTTGACTGCATCGTTACTAAAATTTCATCAAATAAACAGTATTAACTTTAAACATGGGGTTTTAACAAAATGTGTGAGGCAAATAGACTTGAATCATCACGGTTTATTGGGGGGAAATATGTGATTTCTGTCATAGCTATAACGTCCACGTTCACACAGAACTTACCCAATATTTACTTGTTCATTTTCGCTTACAAAAGTCACATGGCTTCCCAATGGTATCAACGATACCCCAATATTAGTATCTAACCATCAACTAATATTTTTATGTTTATATTTACTCCACAAATAGTCTATTTCCAATTTAATATACCAGTGCATCCACTACAAGGCTGTGGTTTGTTCTTATCCTCTTTGCCAAGCACAATTTTGTCTTGATCAGGTTGATCTAGGAACAAACAAGAGGGGAATACATTATACCAAGGAGTTGTGTCGACGTCTGAAAAATCAAGACGGTGACATTCTATTTCCATATAAAATGCCATTGATCGAACCCGAGTTGAAATGTAGCGACACATTTTCTCTGGAATTGCCGCAGATGATAACAACGGTGGAGAAGAAAACAACTATACCAAATATCATCTATATTAGGACGTGCGTCGACAGCGTTGATATAAATAGTAATGAATGATGTAATAACTCAATCTCTTATTGAAGGCCGATACTACTTTCTCCACATCAATTATATAACAACACCAAGTTGTCTCACAACTGAGTGCATGCTTCGTTGGACGTCGCACTTACAAAATCGGATCCAGTCTAGAACAGAACAGTCGTTCACTGTTATTGCACTGGGGTTTCGTGTCGTACGACAATTTTCAAATTTATGAAATATGTGAAACAGTATGTGCAATGTTAGAGAGTTTAGGTTGATTCAGTAACAGTGCGACAAAAAGCGTTAGGTCCACTTTATTTCTTCCAACACTGAGAAATCCGAATCAATGGCCCTCGTAAAGTGTCTGAGAAAATGTCCTCATAAAGCACCACAGTATTGAATTTCTTGCTAAATAGCCCTGGCGTATAACCATACATCTAACTGTCAATATTGCCAGATACAAACTACTCCCAGCATTATTTCCTCCTCGAAAATAAACCAAGGGGCTCATCCACGGGCTTACGCCATTCAACACAAATGTACAAATTCAAGGAGCCGTAGGATTCGGGTCCAACGGCACCAATAGAATAGAACTTCGAGTGTAAAACTGAAGTGTCTTTTTAAGCAATGGCAGCTAAATATTGACAATTTCGCATTCCATTTTCTTATCTTATGTTGCTCATATATGCTTCGTTTGAGTATCCATTACTAGGTTTTCCCCTTTATTATACGTATTCGAAAAGAATGAACACGAAAAACAGCAACGCAGACTATTCCCGATTCTCCTGCATTACGGGAGCCTGTCTTTAAACGTTCTTCAAACACAATCAATTACTAACAGCGAAATTATCGTTTACTAACATGTGTTGGTATGAACCGCAGTACGCCATTTTTCTATTGCCACATTTAGAACTTTCTGAGGAACAGTATTCGACCTGAATATATTAGATACATTAGATGCTTCCTGACACACGTGAATACTCAATTATGGGAAAAGGAACTGAACTTACAATGAATTCGTTCTGGTTCTCTGACAAAATCTTCAACAATCGCCTCGAATAGTTCCTCTGTAACAAGTATAATAAGTGTATATAATAAGTGAAAGAAATGAGTACATGAACTGAGGAGAGTGTAGATTATTGCTGTGACTACATTATGCAAACACTTTTACGGGCAATTTAACAACATCCTCTGGGTTAAATCGGGAAACGGAGTAGTGTAGCTCAAGTTACCCTCTGAATAGACACTGGGAAATAAATTTTAGCAACTCGTAACTTAAACAATGGAGAAAGAGAGCAATACGGCCAGCCGTGCAAAGACAATTGATCATTTATCAACACAATTATGGTAGTTAGTAGACACTTGTAAGCCAGTCTGAAAAAAGAGACCTTTGGAAGTTCGAGATGCATCGATGTGTTTAAACAAACGTTTCTCCCTTCAGCATCCTCCATAAGCGCCTTTCAAAAATATATTAGGTCCAGGGCCCTCTACACTTTCCTCAGTTTAGAGTAACGAATAGTAATTTCAAAATTTTTCACTTCTGGTACGCCTATGAGATACTGGAGGTCCAATTTTTCTCTTCTGTAATGATACTTGAACTTAAACTTACAATCCATTATTGATACTAGCCCCGGCCCTGATCTTGCATTGTTGGTAGGGGGTGTAACAAAACAGAGCATTATAGGTGAACAGAACCAAAGATACCTCCTTTAAACAGTTATTTAGTTTTCATGATTCGAGGGGTATTCATAATCATTCTCTTGTGGGGTTAAGTCAATATCCTGTACTGAACGTCACGTGTAATGGCTAAGCAATAGACGTTTCTCACGTTTCTCACGTTCATACATAGAGCGTTTGTACTAATCTGATTTGATTCACAAAAATGCTTCTGTTATATGACATTGGCAACGGCAACATCAAAATGTAAATATCTTACCTATACCATCGCCCGTTTTGCTGGAAGTTTCAAAGAGCCGCGATCCTATCGAGTCAGCATAATCCGCAGAGTCGTATCGGTCAATGCCTCGATTATGATTATCCAATAAATCCATTTTCGTGCCGCAGAGGTACACTTTACAGTTCTGAAATGAGGTTAAATAAATCCGTCACTTTGCACATGATAGTTATCAATTTATCATCATTGCAATTTACCATAGAGCACTGCCTTTTGTAATGTTAGCTGCACGCGCTGCATATTAGACAATCTGGCAGGGCGGACTGGAGCTGGCTAGGGTCATCAAATGTCAAAAAATTCTGACTGCTGAGAAGGATGACATACAGTAGATATTTCTAGGTTGCTATGGGTAAAAAACACAGTGCAACACAGAAAATAAAAGGGGTTTGCCACAGGGCTCTGCTTTGGCTTTGACCCTTTTAAATGTGTACCTATATAATCAATCTACACAACCAAGCGTTGCTGCGGGTAGACGAAGAATGTTAGTGAATAGCAAGGAACTGCTAAGTGATGATCACAAACCAAAACAACTTGGAGTTCCTCTTTAAAGACCACTAAGATTCTGTGACATCTTAAGAACTCTGACCAGAAAATCAAACTAAGAAATTCCATCCTTTGCAAACTAGCAGGCGCTGATTGAGATGCAAAGGAAGATGTTCTGAGGAGTTCTACAATTGCACTGTACTGCAATATAGTAGAGTATGAGGCACCGGTATGGGCCGAAGTGTACATAGCAGCAAAGTAGATACCCAGATGAACGGTACAATAAGAATTACCTCTGGTGCAATGGCATCCACTCGGAAAGAGTGACGAAAACATCGATTTTGTAAGGAACGAGAAGAGACCGTAGCACATATCTTATCAGAATGCAAAATTTTGACACCAAAGAAATACAAACATAACCAGTTTTAACTCGTCTACGGACCATTGACAATAGCATCGATGCTACTACGGAAGGTAATAGAGGCTGACTATCATCATGAAAACCCCACGATTGATCTTCCTGCTGTTAGTCGTGTTCCCATTCGTTCATGCTGTTACTAACTAATCGATTTATATTATCGCTAATGGCAAAAGTCTTCGTACATGTTCTTATCCAGGAATAGAACACAAAATCATAAGCCTTCCTACAATCACCCCATCCCTTTGCCAGATACTTCTGCCTTCTTTTACAATTCCTTAACACCATTCCATCTATCAAGAATTGATCCTTGTTGCCCTTGATCTCTCTCTATAGCCTTTTTTGTTCATCTGGCAATAAAGGTTACTGCTCAAAATGTTTGTAGACTGCTTCACTCAATACCCTTGCAAGCGGTTTCCACATTTGTGCTAAACACGTGATAGGTTGGACGCTTGAGGCTCTCCTCCCCTTACCTTTATCATCAACAGTTAGGAACCTTTTACCTATAGTTAGCTAAGAAAGTGTAACACGTGAACTCAAACCTTACTTACAATTTTCGCTACTTAAGACCAAACCACCATAATGTGTTTGACCCAATACTCTTGGAGACAGTCAGGGCCTGGGGCTTTCCAGTTTGGTACATTGAAAAACCTGAGTTTTTATCATCTCTACATTTATAGTGTTAAATTTAAACCGTTTTGCTCTCTTATTGTGATTCACCGCTTTCCTGGAAATGTTACTCTAAAACATTTTACTTTAATCAATCTCCAAAATTATATACGTCTCTCTATTACTACCCTCAATTTCATCAATCAACCTTTTCTGATTATTTCGAAGTAGCCAATTTTGTCGAAATTTGTCAACTTTGCTTTTGGACCTCTGTATATTGAACGTATTTGCTGTATTTCTGTTTCAATTCTTCCAAAAAGACAACCAAACGTTTTCAAAAAGTTCTTTCTCTTCGAGACTCTATTCACCTCTTCTGTATTACTCACTTTATCCTCTTTCATATGTTCTAGTCTACGCATATCTCCTCACAGATTTGCTGTCTTGCTCTGAATTCTTCTTTTCCACAATAGGACTTGTCCTCTTCTATCTTGTCTCCTTTTACCGAACACACAGTTGTGAAACTACATGATCTGAGGCTTTCAAGAGATTGTTTACTTCACCAAGAGATGCCGTCGCAAAGTAACCAGCTACAATAAGGACAGATATTCTCTCATTTTTCAGTCTACTCCTCTAAGGTTTGGTATTGGGCTACGTTCTCTCTCTTCATGAATCATATTCGCTATATAAATTTTATCCTCTCCATTACCATCACTCTTGATTTGCTGCTCATTAGCATGAAGACAATTCGAATTTGACCTATCAATCTTTGCAAGTTTCACCTTCTTTTACTCTCTATTATTTGCAACAACGCAATAATAAGTTTCATCTGTCTGTTCTTCTGTATCAAAAACACATCACAATGATCTTCTGACACAGTAGGCCTATACACTTTCCTCTTTACTTCCTACCTATCCACGTCTAACAACCATATATTATTCTTTATAGAAAAAGCATCTCCAGCACGTTTCTGCTCAGTTGATTCAAAAAGTTTAATCACATTCCAGATGCTCAACATCCCTTCCCTAAAACCTCTCCTACTAGGATCGCTCTTAACACACGACCTCAATAATAGCTTGTTTAACTCTTGTTCATTTCTTTTTCCTCTTATCCCTTTTAGCAGTATCGCGATATCGACTGGAACTACGCTGCTCACCCATAGGGTACATGCCAGGCGAGGGTCTTTCACATGATGCTCCAGCCTCCTTCACGCAGTTATCTGATAGACTATCATTGGAAATCACACTCACAAAAACAAGGATAGTGGTAATCAGGTGACACAACCACTCGTATTTTGATCAAGACACAATCTCTAGAAAAGTTGCCAAATACAACTAGATAGGATAAATCCACCCCAACGATAAAGAAGAATAAAACAAAATTAAAAAGTATATAAGGTATCCGTGTCAGAACCCAAACCGCAATATAAGGGAAGATCCTGTAAATAAGAGGCACAAGTGCCCAATAAGCACCTTTAAGTCTGATTACTCCAGGGAATAAATGCTACTATCCTACCTACTTAACGTAGTAAAACCTTCAACCCGCTGGCATCAATATTCATATATAAAATAAATGATTAAATAAACATATAAACCTGATCAGGGAAGAAATCAGGCAATGTAGTACTGAAAGAGGAAGCTATCCATGCGTGCTATTTTGCGGTCATGTTATTCATGTAGACCTAGCATTAGGATTACGGATTAACAAAGAAAACGCGAGTTGAATTTATGTGCTAAAAGAAAGTACTTCCTGGTTTTTCTCACCTTCCAATACACCTCTCTATAAAAGAAGTGGTTCGGCTCCTTACCTTACGGTTGCGTACCTTTTAATCAGCTCCTAGCTAAATTCATGAAGAAACACAAAAAGGTTTGGGTTCCTTTGGGGTAAGAAATACCCAGCGTCGACTATATGTGAATTTGATTTTTTTAATGTTTCTTTAGTAAGACTTGTTGACATTCTTAGCATTGGTACTATCCAGCCAGTCCACTTCACTACAGTAAATGAAAGTTTGCTTCAGCTTAAGATGGTAAGCTTCTACTATGCACGTCAAGGGTAGAGAACAGATAATTATGCTCATGCAGTTTTTCACTAGTGTAACCAGCTATGAATCAAATTCGGGTGGTGACTTAATACAACTATGCAAAGATTTGACACAACTCTGAGGCTAAGAAAAGCAAGGAAATCAAACCAGATAAGAGATCATTCACATAGAACGCACGAAAAGAATTTACTAGATTCAAAACAATGAGTGGTTCGATATTGTTTCAACTCCTGAATCAGTTAACTACATTTCAAGGGAATTAGTATAAAACTGAGTTAGCAACTCATTCCAGTTTTTGTGTCAAAGCAATTCAATGCAGGATCTCTTATTGTACATCTGAATAGATTTTACTTCATACAGCAGTAAACGGCAACTAAATATCTTACTACATACCTCTTCGTGGCCATTAACTTCCTGAATCCAGAATTTTGCTCTCTCCCAACTTGATACATCTGTTAAATCTATAAAATAAAGATGGCCTGTATTTCTCACAATAGCTTTAGTTCATTATGGTAAATCCATGTACCTTTACCAAAATAGACAGCTTCATTACTATCAATTTGTACAAAGAAATAATAGATCAACACTCTTACAACAATGGAATATGACAACAATAATCAACCTAAATGCTCAACTACTTCTCTGCTTATGAATAACAAAGTTAACACTAAATTACAGAAAATTCTGTTAACTCAAGAAAACAGTTTGGAAATCTCAGTAATCTTCTACTTCCAGGCCGTCACGTTTTCTTACTGTCAGTTGTTTACTAAATTTTATTAAAATGTACGACAAATGCAAATGTACTTGAATATTGTTTCACATATGATTTCCGGCTCATATAGCCCTAACACTGCGTACACTGCCCAAATTTTTCTACGCGCCACACATATTTCATCACTATCAAAGTAGATGGATACATTACATTGTTCGATGGGCTGATGGTCTCAAAAAGGTAGCAAAGTACAGCAACCACTAACGTTTATTTTAATATGGTAAAAGGGTCTAAGGTCACGTACTTTAACAAAGAAGAGACATGTTAATATAGAACTCTGTCCTTGCGCCCTCAAGACTGCACCCAATGTCCACCACTGGGCTACAGACCAAAGTACTTAAGTGTGTTAAACAGAGAAGCTACTCTGGACTACAATCCTGGCTGGTCCTTTTCTGTTTGTCCTATAGTGCATGCTGGTCCTTTCCAGTTTGAGTCCTATAGTGCAGACAGGCTGGCATTTAATTGTTGGAGGAATTGGATGTGACAACCTACAACACTAGATTTATTACAGTTGAAGTGATAACATATATGATGAGCAGCAGCTAATAGAACAGAATGTTATGAAGGCAGGTAAAATACCAATTGTAGCATTTCTCAATTTCTCTTGAACTACCAGTACTAATATTAAGGTACCTTTGGATGGTGCGTCATCTAATTCATTTCTGCAAATGTTGGAGTCCCTCAAGGTTCTAATTTGGGCCCCAACACATTTCCTCATTTGCATTAAAGATCTATCTGATTCTTAGCTTGCAATTTACGCTGATGATACTATTTTTTATTCTAGTTGTAGTAGAGCATCACAAGTACAATCCCAGGAAAGAATTTAAGCACCGTTAACAGTTCTTTGCAAAGATCGACATCTGCAAATTTTCTCTAAATTTCATTCAACACATCCCTCGAGTCAGAGTGCCTCCTCTCAAAGAACCACCAATTGGAATAAGCAGCCTGATGCTAATGCAGACCAATAGGATATGTCAAAGAAACATTGCCTTGTTAGAAAAACTTACCAAAACAGACCACTGCTGCTTTTGCTCCCCTGTAGTAGATTTTACTCATTGCTTCATACCTTTCTGAACCTGCTGTATCCTAATAAATGGTAAGGAAAGGGAAAAGTTATAAATGTGTACATGGACATAATTGTGTTGGTATCCACCTTGTACAGTACACACTCCTTTACAAGTCACACAGAACTTTGGTTGAGACTCAAAGTTATTAAAGTTGCTCTATTTTACAGCCTCATTTGTAGCTTGGTTATTGCTTGTGGGCTATTTATGTTGAAAGGTGTAATTTGCAGATTTGTCTATTTTGGTGGACTCTTTTGATGTTTTATACATTTTTGCTTAGGTTTCTATTCTATAGCTTTGATCGTTTGTGGCTGTTAATTTTTGCCAGAGAGAAATGCCTTTCTCTCACAACTTTTGAATGGTTATAAATAGATATTATAACTTTTTCTAACTCATACATGAAGTGAAAAATTTTGAAAAACTATGCTAAAGGGCACAGTCACGACATTCTCTACAGCTGATGAGACTTATTATTCCTCATTATAAATCAAATAATAGGGTGATAACATACATTTTAGATGCCACATAATATTTCATGACAGTTGGCTGACAAATAATTCATCACTTTTAATTTTATAAATTGCTACATGAGGAAAAGCTACATTGTACAGTATGGATAAAAGCTTAGTAAAAACCATGATCAAACTTGGCCACTTTTTGAGATAGGCCTATAAATATCTTGATTTTATACTACATGAAATGCAATGCAATGCTTTTACATTACATACAATGCAATGTCTTGCTTTACTTTATATCAAAAGACATTGATTTGTTTTGTTGTTGAGAGTTCTATTTCATTATCACACTTGAGAAGAAGAACTTATAAAAACCAGTGATTTAAAATGAAAAGTGCCAATGTGAGCAAAAGCAGTTCTTATCCCCAGACTAAAACAGTTGTTGACAATCCATCTTTGTTGTATTTAGTTATGATTAGTAATTAGTATTTTCTTTATTTGTTTGTAGGATGTAGTTGATCGTATGATTGGAAAAGCCTAGTAATATATGTCAGAATAACTGGGTTTTCATTTCATTACAATTCTCATTACAATTTTCCAATCAAGATCACTATGGAGAGATATCTGAGACCAGAACGCTTTGATGCCAATCCAAACTCGTCAGCTGCTTCTAAAGAATGGACACATTGGCACCGAACACTTCAAAACTTCTTTGCTGCCGCAAAAACCGAGGATAGTCAAAAGCTGAACATGCTTATAAATTTTATCTCTCCAGCTGTATACGA
>JAAAKL020009861.1:0-14791 GCA_010016065.2 Carybdea cf. marsupialis auct. non (Linnaeus, 1758)
CGAGAACAGTAGATACTTCTCCTGCGAGAACAGTAGATACTTCTCCTGCGAGAACAGTAGATACTTCTCCTGCGAGAACAGTAGATACTTCTCCTGCGAGAACAGTAGATACTTCTCCTGCGAGATCAGTCCATTTGATTTCCGCTCCGCATTCTTGTTATTTCAACGCGGTAGTCATCGATGTAAATGTACTCCCTATAATATTGTATATTTGTCTGCAAGTTCCACCGCTGTTATGTAGGTCTACTGGTACCAACACTATATTACACGTATACCTAAATAAATAAAATCACCAGGGGGATATTGCTATGTGGACTTTCCCATGTGTCTCGTGCCAAGTTATTGTAGCAGTTTACCATCAAATATACCATCTGATTCTCAAGAAATATTAAGAGCGATGACCATGGCGGCGTCTCGTATCCCACTTCGATGTAGTGCACTTTAGAAAGGTTTGTTCCTGTATCATATGACAGCAGCTAGAGGGAAAATGCACAATGACGGTATTAAGCCTGTGATGTCATATGAAGCGGAAGGATTGAGTATGACAAGCAGTGAAGAAATGTATATTAAGCAATGATCAAAGAGTTCTTTGTTTTATAGTAGACGTAAGGTGGTAAGATGGTGCAAAAAAGGAGGTGGCGCAGGGGTAGGGTGTTCAGCACCCGCGTTTGGTACTTAGAAAGACTACCAAAGATGGTATGGGCATGTAGGAGGAAGGGGTGAAGCTTGCTTATTAGGATGAACTCTGAATTTTAAAATGGCTAGAAGGAGACGACTTTGTAGACCACGAAAAACATAAAAAGGAAGGATAATAGGGGATATGAAGAAGCTAGAAGCGAATTTAGACGCCGGTGGAGATAATACTAGACTTTTCAAAGAGCAAAAAGACGAAAACGGAAAAGACAAATTAGGTAGATGTTAAACTGTATAATGACCCTCACTTAAATTGTATCATGAGAAACTACCTTATAAGACATGAAAAGAGGTGGAGTCACCGTGACGAGTGGATTGGTTTGCTAAGATGGCGTGGCAGTCCATTTACATCTTGTAGAGCAGATTTGCTCCTGTGTGACCAAGACGGCCTCCTACTAGAATTGCTGTGCTAGCAATCGTCTGGTCAAAGATGTACCGTCTTGATTTTTATTGATTCCACCATTAACACTAATAGTTTCTGCCTCCTTGTGGATCAGGAAGTTTTTTACGCTATGTTTACAACCAAGGGGACGTCATGAGTATAATTTGACGCCAAAAATATGTATTAGTATGATGTTTGCGATCATATCATTGTGCATTTGAAATTGTAAAGACTAAAGAATATCATCTTTAATACACTATTTCAACTATGAAAATGGGCCCAACCAATAGGAACCGACCTCCAATTTTCTTTATCGCCAGCCAGACGTGTTACTGTTTTATCAAGGCCTGAAGCCATTCGGGCAGAGGTATTTGGTATGTCTCAGTTTTCATTGAGAACACAATAACAATTGTGCAAACCGTTCTGCTTTAACAGTTTCATGTGGATACCGCGTTCAAAATGTTGCTATTCCCCTATCAAGATTCCCGTACGTCTCCCCAAGTTTTTCATAATTTAATACCAATTGTAGTGCTGTAGCCCACTAGTTGTAGTACTGTGGCCCCCCATCCTGTAGTGCTGTAGCCCACCTTTTGTACTGCAGTAGCCCACCTGTTGTATTCCTTTGGCCCATCAGTTGCAGTGCTGTGGCCCATCAGTTGAAGTGCTGTTGCCCATCAGTTGCAGTGCTGTTGCCCATCAGTTGCAGTGCTGTTGCCCATCAGTTGCAGTGCTGTTCCCCATCAGTTGCAGTGCAGTTGCCCATCAGTTGCAGTGCTGTTGCCCATCAGTTGCAGTGCTGTAACTGTATGCTTTATAAACTCATGTTATAACCTGATTAACTAAGTTACTGTGTTTCTGTCTTTTTGCAGGTTCTTGATCGTGTCAAGTATCGTGTTGAATGGGCCAGGTATCAAGAAAGAGAGCGACAAAAAGAAGAAGATGCTAGAGAACGCGAAAGGGGTAATGCTGTTTGATTCTATCTATCATTGACGGCACTTTATTTTCTCGGCGTCATATGGAAAAGAGATGATTCCTCTACTTGAAATCGTAGATACAATTGGAAGGAAGGAACCAATGAGTAATGTACCGTACCAAGGAAGATGATTCACATCGCCTTAAGGCTGATTTACACGCTACGATCTGTCGGGCCGATTCAGGTCCGATTCGGTCACGTGATGTACATAAGATTACTCGTACGTGTATTTAACCGCCATGACACGCTTGACGATTTTGAGCACAAAGCACTGTTTTGCATTTCATCTTTTTCATAAACACCTTCTCTTACAAGCTTAATTGGAGACCTTACTTGGGAATGGGAAATAAGCAATCACCTAGGTCCTTGGGGCTGCATTCATCTGGATGATATTATGGCCAGGCATGGGGAAACAAACCACATAGTCATTACGTAGCTGGTTTGTTTCTCATAAAAATATTCAACTGTGCGCTAAAATTGCAGATCAAAATCACAGCATTATTTTTTGATATCGATACAGCATGTCCCTACAAGACGCTCCTGACAGTAATGTAGTTTCTGCTTTAGTGAAAGTCATGCTTTCCGTCGCGACATCGAGGCGGCCATGTTAAAACTTTTGAGGCACTGCCACGACATAAAAAATCGGGAGTAGATGTGTTCCAATGTCACAGACTTTCTGAAAATCAGCCCGATTCGTGCTGAGATCAACAACCGTGAAATCAGACTCCTGAACAATAGAGTTACGTCATAGCAACTGTGACTCGGCCCGACAAAATCGTGGCGTGTAAGTCAGCCATTATGGACATGCTACTTAAACCAGATGGAGGTGAGCAAACGGATCTCTGGAATCTTTGTTTCTTTTAGTTTGCATTGGCACCCATTAGAACAATGGGTAGTATGTGTGTTGTTGAGGGTCCTTGATCTTTTTGTTGCAAGTCAATACCAAGAAAAATGTAATCACCAGCCAGGTGTTCCGGCAAATTTTGAAAACGAAGCGATTTCAAAAGTCATCAGGATGAACATAACAAGAAGTACGTTTCCCTACTCCTTATTTGCATTGTGTTCAGGCTGGGTACCACCACCGACAAGGCTTCTATTTTATCGATGTTGTGTAAATAATCGCATGCGAAATATTTATATTTCATGTACTGTGGTGAAGATAGTTTTTCCGTACGTTTTCATCATAATTATCTACCCCAGATGAATTGCACGACCGGGAGATCCTAGGTTGCCTCGGAAACAGTTAGGGTGAATGAAAAAAATGTGCTACAACCACTTTTCGTTCGAAGCATCTTTTCAGAGTTTTATTTTGCATCCTAAAGAGAAACCAAAGAAAACAATTTACGGAAGGCCTACGCGTGTTACATTCATTAGTCACTTTTGGCATCACTTTCATCAAGGATCAAGTGATAACAGAAATATGCACGATGTCATGCAGATTCTCTGGCTACAGGGGGTTGAAGTGGATTACATCTGTGCTTGTTGCTGATACCTACCTACCTACCTACCTATCTGGTTGTACACCATTACATACCTATCCGATGTTATGATAATAAAGAGCAGTTTGAATGGCAGTATTGCACATTATCAATAACTTTTTTTTCTCAAATCACAGTTGCATTTGCACAGATCGATTGGCATGATTTTGTGGTCGTCGAGACAGTGAACTTCAGAGAAGATGAGACGGGTAAGTCTGAATTATCTGTAAAGACTTTTATTTGCTGTGTTCGATACAAAATGCGCACAGTCTTAATTGGTAGTTTCGCAGACTTCAATTTCCAGTCGTAGGGATTGTTATTGTTATTGTTAAACTAAGGTACACTGCATTTAGATAACCCTCGTTCTGTGACATGCATATTAGAATGTGATTTACAACCGACACCCCCTTCGCTGCTCAGACTAATAATCAATAAATTCCCCACTGTCTACACCCTCGGGATTACGGTCGTGTAGCCGCCACACATGGCGCTTATTTGTATTTTACATCACAGCCACGTCCCAATTTTACCCCGTAGTTGTTGTTTGGCTACCGAAGCGTGCGCAATGTGGAGCACATAATCATCCAATGAGCGTCAGAAGGCGCGTAGATAGTTGGTCTCCCTAATCAGCGCCCGGCAAGTTCTCGCATAGTATACCTAGAATACCAATGTACAGTGAAAGTGAAAAGCTCAAGGCTTTTTCAGCAGGACTTTGACTCGAACTCCTGCATTTCGTAACCCTTGTGTATGGGACAGCTTCTCGGACCACTGAGCCACACTCGAACGCAGGGATGAACTTAAAAACAGCTGAGCGCCGCACACAATATTAAAGGGAGTGGAACCCAATTCCTAAGCTGCAGGAAATGCCTAAGCTTATAAACTTAAAAAAACTCCATGATTATCGTGATGGTTAGAAATGATGATAAAGATGATGATTACTACGACAGTGATAGTTATGATCTATAAGGTTGTAAATAAGGTGATGATGATGATGATGATGATGATGATGTTGTTGATGATGTTGATGATGATGTTGATGATTGATGATGATGATGTTGATGATGATGATGATAATGATGATGATGATGATGATGATGATGATGATAATGATGATAATGATGATGATGATGATAATGATGATGATGATTGATGGTTGATGATGATGATGATGATAATGATGATGATGATGATGATGTTGTTGATGATGATGATGATTGATGATTGATGATGATGATGATGATGTTGTTGATGATGATAATGATGACAATGATGATGATGATGCTGATGCTGATGCTGCTGATGATGATGTTGATGCTGATTATGATGATGATGCTAATTGATGATGATGATGATGATGATGATGATGATAAATATGGTGATATGATGATGATGATGGTGTTGATAATGATGATGATGATTGATGATAAATATGATGATATGATGATGATAGTGACTACAACGCGAAAGTATTGGTGGATTAAATGCAGTTGGTGACCAGTTCCAAAATGCTGTTGCATAGATTAGTTTTCTGACATTACATATTACATGTTTTGGGTTCGTCCTCTTTCCCGTTACTTTACCATTATTTCGTTGCCACCTTTCCTTCGTTCTAACTTGCCTGATTTTCTTGACCCTGCAGCAAATTTACCACCACCTGTGACGCTTGAACAGCTTGGGGCAAGAATCCTGATGCAAGAAAGATTTGAACGCATGCAGGTGTGTATTGTATACGAATCAGTACTGAAAATTGTTGGTAAAATTGTTAATGAACGATTTAGGTCAGGTCTTGAATTAGCGGTTTCGCACTTTCAGTAACGGCAATTTTTTTGTTAGCGCTAGTCGTCCATCAAGCGACATTTACAGTTATGTGTGTTGCTTGGACGCCGCTTTTCTTGAGCCGTGCCAGACAAGTATTTTCGATTTATACACACGGTCAGAAATCGATAGCTATGAAATCTTGTTGCTCGTATGACAATTTACGTATTTTTAGTATCAGGTCATGGAAATGATGAATCTTCTTTTTTGATACGATTCTGCCCATTTTGCACATATTTCCTAAAAATTAATTATCTGTTTTAACGCCGTGCACTCCCCTTTATAGGGGCTACGGCGGTGCCCATGCACATGGGACTTGTTACTGAGGCATAGAGCACTTTAAGACCGTATGCCCTTCCTGACGTCACCAATGACCCTTCCGCGATTTGAACCGTGAGCCTCTTGAACTGAAGGAGAGGTAGTTATCTTCTAGACTCATGGCGGCCCAAAGCAAGACATTGTAAGAGATATTCTTTTATTTTATAGGAAACTGGAGAAATAAATGCTGAGGAAATCGAAATGGAAGTCGAAGACGAGGAGGAGGAAGAAGAAGAGAAAGAAGAAGAAGCCGCAGCAGACACAAAGCAAGACGTAAGACAGCTTATATTACTTTGACAGTTTTCCTTCCCTTCTTAGGTTGTGATGAAGTATGAACAAATGGACATAAGCAAATCTTTTACTTCAATGCCTTCTTATTGTGATTATTTCATAACACTTTCTAATTCCATTTGTGTTAACGAATCCTTTATTTGGAATGGTAGGTTGCCTCTTTATAAAGGTTCATTTTTTCTTATCTTTCCTCGTGGTGGCTTGGGTCCGTACCAAGGTAGCCTATTTTCCTCTTTACCCTTTAAACCGGAAACTTTACTGCTTGTCAACTGTCTCGAGTTAGCCTGTACTTACATCGTAGCCATTTTAAGCCGACAACTGAAGTTGTTTTCTTCTTTCATGGCTTAACAATGTATTTTGTTGATGTTTACTAAGATAATTGTCGATGGTTTAGTATGTAAATTTAAGTTCACTGCCATTAAAGAAGTGAACTAAGAACAACAATTAGAAAAAACAATAACAACAAAGAGCTTCCCTTGAGTCCTATTGCATAAAACTTTTATTAGTTCATTATTGCTAATGATTATCCACTAATGGATTCGAAATGGTGCATAAAATTCAGGATTCATTGTTTCATAAGTGACTAATTATATCAATGCATTCGATTAGTAAAGACAGAAGAAAGATTAGTAAGTTTATCGTAAGTCGCTGTTGCATGAAACAATGTCCAAAGCCTCTACTAATTTATTATCGCTTGAAAATATTATGAGTGACTGTAGCATCGAGAAATACTTCATTAGTTGGAAAAATCTTCGTTTTGTTCACTTTTCTCGATATGTATTATTCTCAATTTATTAAGAATGGATTCCTGAACAACTTCAGCACTGCAGGCAAAAGTAGCGATTTCAAATTCATCGCAATTTTGAATGGGCAGATGAAGATCCGAGAGTCAGATTTCGATTAACTGACATAAATTACAGGACATCTTCCGAGGCATGAAACTGGCAGGGGTTTCGTTCTATCTCTGAGACAGACTCGGAGAATTGCGAACCCTGTGAATGAGGCCATGTTTACACAGTTGCTTAAAGGGGCTAGACGATTCAAATGAATGTGTACAGCTAAGGCTTTATGTTACATTGCTGGACATCGGCATGTAAATATATTACAGATCTAACTTCCAGTCCTTGTATTCCCCGATCCCATGGAAATAATGATGATACGTAAGTGATGTTGTGCTACTTAATTGGCAATACCTTAGAAATGGAAATATGACACAAGTTCTTTTTTACATTGTGGAGCTAATCTTTACTCCCACACGTCCTCTGGTAGGAGGACAACAATGTGCTAATAGCTACTACGTATTCACTTCAGCAGCGATTTGCCGACCAGATATTCTAATACTGTGTAATTATTTAACTATGGGTTCAGCACTGATACAAGCTGGTAGTCATTCTTAGAGTGGGCCTACGAAATATCGTTCTCACAATATTTCTTAATAACATGGTGACCCTGTCGTGACACAGAAATCCTATTTGAGGTTGTCTGCTTTGAAACGTTATAATGAGAGCAATCTGTGCAATCATGTTTCGGTTACACAATCATGAACATAAAATAAATTATCTCCTGCATTCTTTCGTAATACTTGTTTGTTTTAAATTGATACAAAACAGCAATCCGATTGACACGGTGAGATCAAAGGGAAACTTGCAAACCTGAACTCCGTTACTGCTATGAAATCGCAACGGCCCTAGAGGCTAATTCTTTTCTGCTTCTGGCAACTGTCATGTTCAACCATGGCAAAAGGGTTTTCTCGTTTGGCTAACTTTAGGTTCAAAATATTGGTTGCCCCCTTAGTGCACACACAAGCAGGCAGTGGCGGTTTTAGGGGGAGGCCGACAGGGCCATGGCCCGAGGCCCCGCAACTATAGGAGGCCCCGTGCCTCAATGTTAAGAAAAAATTGTGTGTCTAACTGCCCATATCAATGTCATGGATGTAAGTGATAACTAGAAACTGTATCCACTGGAAGGAATAAAATGCCTCCGGACCTTCCGCGGCACGATCATGTCTGAACTTCCTTGCAATGCATGACGTCATAGGGCCTCGCAAACTTTTTCGGCCCAGGGCCCCGCATCCTTCAAAACCGCCACTGCAAGCAGGGCGAAACAATGAAAATGGCATTGTCCATTGCAGCCAGGGCTATCAATGAAACTGACTGATAATTTAATGAATATACATTCTCTTTCATTAATCGGTCTATGCAACACTTTTCATGAGTACTCATTGTAATAAATCGATAAACTGATCATTAGTTCTTATTTTTAGCAAGTTTATGCAACAGGCCCCAGGAAGAGAACCAAAATCTACAGAGCAGACAATCATGAAGTCAGATTTGCCGTCGAAATTTTTTATTTCAACCGCAAAAAAAGTTGGCATTAATTTGAGGCAATTTTTTACTTTATTGATGAATACATATCATTTTCAATTGGTGTCTGTAGTTCCCTAATATCGAAGTTTAAGATGCTTTCATATTTTTGGCTGAATTTCTTAATTTTATTAGTTTAAATGATCGAATACCTCGGTTCTTAATTTGTACCTCTGCATACTTTATATTCGTTTCATTAGGAAGAAAAGCGTGATAAAGAAGCAGAAAATGAAAATGAGAGGTCAGATGCTGGCAAAATGAACCCACCACTGCCACCCCCAGTACCAGGATCGAACATTAATATTCGCAAAGACTACGACCCTAAAGCCCCCAAGCCACCTCCCCCTGCTTCAGCCCCGCCACCAGACAAATACCTCACTTCCCCACTCACAGGGGAAAGGGTGCCTGTGGAATCTATGGCGGAGCATATGAAGATCAATTTGCTGGATCCAAGATGGAAGGAGTTGAAGCAACGATTGTCAGAGGAGAAACGGCAGCAAGAGGAAGTATTTGCTGAAGGTAAGGTTTGATACTTGTATGCATTGTTGCCAGATTGGGCGATAAGTAGCCGATTGGGCGATGTGTAATCAGAATTGTGATTAAAATGTATAATTATCGACGTTTGTAGCAATATTTGGGCGAGAAAGCAATATCCTTTTCTTTTTAACTTTGACCCAGAGAGTGCAGTGTTTAATGATGTTGCACATAGTTTAGGCAGCGAGACTGATGGCTAATCTGTCAACTTTGCTTTTATATACTGGTTTTTATAAATTAGTGTTAGGGATCCAAGAAGTATGTTGTACAACTTAACGGTGTTGGGAATTGTTCAAATTCAGGCACTTGGCCCTTTTTAAGTTATGAAAAAGAACGGTAGAGGATGGTATAGGATGGAAAAGCCAGCGAACAGTAATAAGTAGATAGTATGAGAAGCAATGTAACAGATGACACATCGACAGGGACACGATTTGTAAATGACGACATGTGATACAGAAGATAATACTCATGTTAGGGATGATGTGCTCTGATGCTATTCCCAAAACATAATAAGGAGAAAACAATAACTAAAATAAACATACGATAAGAATCTGATTGATGTACATTCAAGACATCAGGTACCATCCCATTGTCTATTTTGATACCATTTTCGACAATTATCTTTACCCCTTGTTTTCTGGTTTCCTGCTTCCATGTTTGCTTGCTTTGTGGTTGCTTCTGCCCTTGCTTTTTTCCGTCCTTGCTTTCTTCCATCCCTGCTTGCGTACTTCCTTGTTTCCTTGCTTTCTTGCTTGTTTCCTTGCTTTCTTGCTTGTTTCCTTGCTTTCTTGCTTGTTTCCTTGCTTTCTTGCTTGTTCCCTTGCTTTCTTGCTTGTTTCCTTCCTTTCATTACTTTCTTGCGTGGTTCTTTCCTAGCTTGTTTACTTGTTGACCTGCTTGCTTGCTGGCCTGCCTCCACTGCTTGCTTGCTTCCATGCTCGCTACCTTTGTGCTTGCTCTTTTCCTGCTTGCATTTTTCCTTCTTCCCTTCCTTCCTTTCTTTCTTTTTCTTTTTCTTTCTTTCTTTCATTTTTTCTTTCTTTCTTTCTTACATTCTTTCTTCATTCCTTCCTTCATTCGTCCTTGCCTGGTTCTTTCCTCGCTGCCTTGCGCACATTATGACGTGCTTGTCTGTCTGCTTGCTTCCATGCTCTCTCTTTTCCTGCTTGCTTCCATGCTCTCTCTTTTCTTGCTTGCATCTTTCTTCCTTCCTTTCTTCTTTTCTTCTGTCCTTGTTTACTTTTTTGCTTCCTTGTTTCCTTTAGCCCTTCCGTACTTGGTTGCTTCTAAATTGCCTGCCTTCGTAATTGCTATCCTCTTGCTATCCCCTTGCTTGCTTGTTTCTCCCCTTCCTTCCGTCCTTCCATTCTTGCATGCTTCGTAACTTCGTAATTTTTTCTTTCCTTCCGTCCTTTCCTGCTTGCCTACTTAACTGTTCGCTTCCTGGACTACTTAGCTGTTCGTTTGTTTGCCTCTTGCGTGCTCGTAATATCTCGGCTCTGATCATGGCTGCTTTCTAGTCATATCTCGGTACTGACAATGACTACGTGCATCTTATGCTTGTTTCCAGTGTATTGCATTTGGTTTTTCCAAGTTGCTTCTTTTCCCTTTTCTCTTTCCTTTACTTCCTTTGTAGTACTTACTTTTCTCTCCTTTTCCTTCTCATTCATGTCTTGTACTTTCATTTATCGGTGGACGATAGAGGCATCCTTATCTGACTATACCATTCATGCACTAATTAAAATTTTTATGGTGCTGATTGTGTGTCACCAACACCTCGTATAATTGATATAAATACCAAAGATACCTTCCAAAACTACAATAAATTAAGTACGAAAAAGTTCGGACGTTCGTATTTAGGTCATTGACTTACCCGAAAACTGCTATTGCCTGAAAAGTATCGAGTACCCCACACTTTGTTCTTTTATTAAGAACGTATTAAAAGTTTTATTTCCTGTGGCAGGTTTTATTGAAGCATGCCTGAGAGTGATACAATCAGTTTTCAGACTTTTATGAAATGAAACAAGGATGCCATAAAACAGCCGCCTTCGATTACGTCAATCGTTTTCAAACTGTATACTTTTAGAGCTTACGATCTCGTTACCAGTTTCTTATATGTACCTATGGAAATATTGACCTCTGTGTTAAAACTTGAGAAAGAGAGTTTAATTTCGGAGAAGGATATAAGAGGAAGGAATGCTCCAATGCGTCGATACCATCAATATTTGTATTTAGATTGTGTGCATTTACTGCATTTCGCCAATCTTCTAACCTAACAACAGTTAATCTTGGTGCTTGTAAAGTTTTAGTGGCGTAGACAACTCTAAGTCTGTGGTTACTATTACATCGATTTGCATCTAAAATATTGCTAGTTTTAAGAAGGGCAGACGATAACTAAAATTATAATTAATTTGTTGTAGGCAACTTGGATAGCATTCCATAATTGAGAATTATCGTACATGACTTGCATGACTGGTATATCTTAAGGCAACTATTATTTTATTTGTAATTTTTACTTCTTTGCAATCGAGAAGTAATGCAGAGGGAAAGTATGACGTCACGATTTTAAAAATGTTTGAATTACGAAAAAAATATTCAATATTCATATAGCCTTAATAGTGACAACTTTAATGGCCAAAATTGAGAATCTTGCCGTTTCTCAACACCGAGATATCAGGTTTCAAAGTTTTAAATTTCTCTAACAAAACCTTGTTATCTGATGCTGGATCCTGCATCAGGATCCAAGGAAAACTAACAGAGGTTTGACCAGAGATTTTTTAAATTCGGGCACCTCTAATTTAAACATTATATACATAACAGGTCTCGTATTTTGAGAAACAGCCTATTCTAGGGTTGTCTTCAGGTATCTGGAGTCAAATTGTCCAATTTCCAAAACTTTTGATGTGTGACGTCATCACTTTTCCTCCGTATAGCAATCAATCAAGAGATTGAAGGATGTCCAAGTAAATTTATACAATTTGAATTTGGTAAAAGAGTGTTGGGGGCTAATTATCCCAAGTGTAAATTTCAGGATGGCAAGGATCCTGCTAGAAATGACTTAGTGGAATATTTCCGGATAGAATATATCAGGGTTTGTACCGCAGATGCCCAAATAAAATTTCCAAGCTGATTATACTGTATTGGATCTAATGAGTGCCTCGTGTTTTGTTAAGCACCGTCGGCGTATTAGCGCCAAACCATGTAACCATTCCGTCAGTCGAGGGACAAAGAAAAATGTTTGTTTCATTTACCAGAGACTATACTATGGTACCAGGGTACATTTCATTGATGAGTTGTTTAACCTTCGAGCTAAAGTTGTATACCAAAAGACTTCTTGACAAATTTGTTTGATTTCAAAGAACATTTCTTTTCGCTTCAACACTTTAACGCCGCCGTC
This sequence comes from Carybdea cf. marsupialis auct. non (Linnaeus, 1758), assembly GCA_010016065.2. Lineage (NCBI taxonomy): Eukaryota > Metazoa > Cnidaria > Cubozoa > Carybdeida > Carybdeidae > Carybdea > Carybdea cf. marsupialis auct. non (Linnaeus, 1758). The sequence goes on from JAAAKL020009861.1 coordinate 12,245, forward strand.
TACTTAGTGGTGCGCTTTGTTTCAGAATTTTAATTAGCCTTACGGCCGTATTCAAGTGAAAATATCCAAATTGAAAATAGAGAAAGAATATCTAATTGATAAATCCCATTGCATGGTAGAAGTTGTATAAAACTCCAGGAGGTGAATTCGAATTGGAAATACCCAGTTCTTCGTTCAGGTGGTAAACACCCATGTGGTGAACGCCCATGTGGTAAATAACCAAGTGGTAAGGGCCGAAATGGTAAGTGTCCAAATGGTAAGTGCACAAGTGGTAAATGTCCAAGTGGTAAATGATCAAGTGGTAAATGTCCAAGTGGTAAATGACCAAGTGGTAAATGACCAATTGTATGTATCTTTGATCGTTACCTCTGGTAAATTGCCATTTCGTAACTGTTATTGTATTTCGTTATTGTTCCAATCGTAAATGGTCAAGGTTTCAATATCATTTGATGGTGTGAAACAAAAACAGTTCTTGTTGGGGGTGGGGGTGAGGGGGTGTAGGGTACTGATGTTCAGTTTCACCATGGTAAATATCAAGATGCTTGGTGCTGGCTGGCTCATTTTTTCCAATGGGAATCCATCAGCTAGACCTCAAAAACCTTTTCAACCATCATGTTAAATGCCATTCGTTATGCTTGCGTATTTTAATTCATGTATGAACCATGCAGCATCACCGAACACTTACCGAAAAATTGTGATGTAATATTTTTTTATAGGAGTCTCGGTTGGAAGTAATCTCAAAGAACTGGCTTCATACCGTCCTGATATCTTTGGTGTTGGTGCCGAAGAAACATTTATTGGTAAAAAAGCTGGAGAGGAAGAAAAGAAATCCGATAAAGTTATCTGGGATGGACATACTGCGAGTATGGAGAGGGCAACAAGATTGGCCCAATCAAGTATCACACTTGACGATCAGATCGAGGCCATTCACAAAGCAAAAGGATTGATGTAAGTTTCTTGTATATGACTATTTACACAATCATTCATGTTATCGAGAAGAGAGAATTGGAGAAATATCACCACCAGGACTCGAACACGCATACGCGAGATGTGTTTTTGAACTAGTTGGCCCACGATCATAATATTCGCTGTGTCCCAACTTACCGCATTAGTTCCCCGTAGTTCGTAACTTTTTATTAACTTTGTACAGATTTATGGGACGGACGGCAGTATTTTCGTGGTCACTTTACGTGTCGCAATGAGGTTAGTCTCCAAAACTGCGTCAAGGTGACTGGCCACCGATTCATCGCGCATAATAATCGAGTCTACTCAAATAGGTTTTTGCCCGGGTAGATCTTTCAACACAAGCGAAGGTAAATAGATACTGGGCATGCGCTAACTGCGAGACCAAAATCTTATAAACAAGGAAGTACAAAATTGATAAATGAATATGAAAGTAACTACATAAATATACAATACTGTTGCATACATATTAATTAACTAACGAAGTAAATAGATGCTTGTGTACATGTAAATAAATGATGTCTTTTTTGATAAATCTATAAATAAATTATTGAATTCACAGCAGAAGCATAGCTAATTTACACCACCTGCGCTTCAACGTTGATAACACACAAGTATCTCCTTTGGGGTAAATGAAAAGCTATGGACTGAAATATATGACTTAAAGGTGTGTAATATTTGACAGGCGCTTACATAAGTCAATTACAGCAACTCATAAGCTAGATGTTGAATCAGCATCGCAGCATTAAGCGATTATAGTTCCTTGACAGGTTCATAGCTTGCAGAAATTGCCTATACATGGATGATTAGCAGCATCCATAAACGGAAGGATGCTCGTCGCTATATTGCCAAGAATGGTAGAACTCCCCAAGAGATAAGCTCGAATACTTGCAAAGTTGTTTCCCTATTAATAATTCAACCCTTCTCAATCACAAAGATCTTGATATTGGATAGAAATAGCACAGTTGGTCTTAAACGTTCTCACAGTCGCTATGTAACAAGCGACAATAACTTATTTTTTGCCATACTGTTGACTAGCTACGGCCAAAGCCTCGTTTTAAAGCAAAAGAGAACAAAACATAGTTGACTGTATAGAGGGTTACTCGACACTCCTTCGAAGCAGATACAAAGACATTACAAGATGTGTCTATCATAGTTCTTTCGTTTAGTACGTCGTCTTCTCAATCATTGATAGGTATGGCTACGGGGTTTTCTGCAGATATTTCCTTGCTTTTACAACATGCAGTCAGACTTTGCCACTCTTGCACAAAGTATATCTTTTATTGACAGTTTTATTTATAGTTTTAATAGTTTTTATTCTGATTTTAGAACTTTTAATTTCCTTGAAAACAGTGTAAAACGCTAATGAGCTAATAAATGCATGTTGTTATTATGTTATTATTATTATTATTATTATTGTTGTTATGATGATGATGATGATGATGATGATGATGGTGATGATGATGATGATGATGATGGTGATGATGATGATGATGCTGCTGCTGCTGCTGCTGATGATGATGATGATGATGATGATGATGGTGATGATGATGATGATGATGATGATGGTGATGATGATGATGA
>JAAAKL020009862.1:0-14791 GCA_010016065.2 Carybdea cf. marsupialis auct. non (Linnaeus, 1758)
AGAGTTTACATGCCCTCGCACAATCGTTCTTGTCTCCGTTTCGTCTGACCACAGCTGGTATGTGCTGATATACCCTCTTGACCAAAACTTGAGAAGTATGCCCGATGTACCGAGCTCCGCAACGGCATTCAAATAGTAAACAACACGACTTTTTAAAGGTTCGTAGTACATCTTTTTGGGGGAGGGGTGCGGGTACATGGATACATTGATGACTGTTATGCCACATTTTTATCAGAAATAATGATTTGTTCACGTAATTAAGATTGTATTTGAGTAAATAAGACGACTACGTTACTACATAAACGTTGGTGGTTATGATGAATTTGGATACCATACCAGTTCTGCTTCTGAGAAGCTTGAGCTTCATTGGTGAGAAACATCCAAGCAAACTGAACTACCAACAAGCCAACGAACCAACACCTGCTCACACGATAATGCTTCGGTTGGACAACACTTAGCAGAACACTTGAAAAATGTACTGCTGATTTTTCTCTACTAAATTTAATATTATTACTAAATTGTTTTCTAAAGTCACAATTGGTGTGTTTTTAGAGGGAAGGCTATATTTCCATTTTTAGTAGCACAACTCGGAACGTGGCATGTCCGATATCCTCACAGTAAGACTGGTTCAACCTCTGTTTTTTAGCTACAGGAGCTAGAAATTATGTATCATAGTGCTGCTAATGTTTTCAGTTTGCCGTTCTTTTCCCATCCAAAACCTAAAAATAGTAAGTGGCCCTAAAGTCTCCTGTTCCCGTTTGGAAAGTTTAGGTAGTGATGCAGTTTTCAGGAGAGGGAAGGGGAGACTCTTGTTCAGGCTATGGCCCTTAAATTACCTTTATCATCTGCGTACCATGTCAAAGTGTTGGTTTGCTTGAAACATCACAACCTACTGCTTAAAACTACGTGAATGTCGATCGTTACCAACAATGCAAACGATCATATGGAAACCAGGCATAAATTGAGCGTACATACTTTCCAATTGTCTAGAGGTTAACCTAAACGTAGAAGACAGTTGATATTCCAGTTCTCTGAATTTACTTTTTTGCTTCTCTAAACAGATACATCATCGTTACGACGTCATCGGGTATTATGGACCATGAAGAAGCGAGGCGAAAACATACTGGTGGAAAGATCTTAGGTTATTTCTACTGAGCTATTGTGAAAATACAACGAAGTACTTTGCCAGACTAGTTTCGTTGTGTATTTCATTGTTCTCTACTTACATGTACAACTGGGTCTTCATACCGGCCGCCGCTCGATAAGGACCAACGACGCAAGCGGCAGTATTTTGTCTTCGCTTTGGCCGCCCAAATGCGAGAGGTTGCTTCGTTAAACTGCACGAAATGATTTCTTTGCGCTGTTTTCTTTCAGTTTGCATAATAAGCTCTACTATTATTTAAGCCAAATATATGGAACTTCTGCGATCGGGTGGATAACAGATGCAGCGTCAGCTTTGTTAGTCAGGATATTAAGGCAGTACCTAAAAGCTGTACTTTACCCCATTTGTTGAGGTAAAGCTTGTGCCCGTTCTTGGCATGTATTTAAAAAATTGTTGTTTAGACACCCTACGGGTACTAGTGTGCATGCCACATAATTTAGAGTAGATTTCACAGACGGACACAAAGATACTTGCACTTCGCAATACGCTGCCCTGGCTACAGTAGAATTTTTAGTCAATATATTTGTTGTGAAAAGTCGCAATCGTAAGATGGATATGAAATTGAATAAGGAAGACTTGCTAAAATCTTTGCTTGTTATTATATTTTACTTTCTTTTCCCCATAAATGGAAGATAATGTTTTGTTGTAGTTCCAAAAAGCTTTTTGGTCTAAAGTAAGGTATCTGTTGTAAGAAACCCACGCTTATGACTGTGAGGATTTTTGTATAGTACGCTGGAGTATATTCAACTTTAATTACGTTAGACTAACCTTTTAAACAGAATTTGGCACACCGAAGTTTAGTAGTTGTAGATACTTGCATACATACCTCGCTGTTGCTAGTTAGCGGAACACAGCTGGGGCCGGATGTATAAAGGTAGGCATAACACGAGCTAGCGGCTATGTGCTATGTCTATACTAGATCGTGCTAAAAGTAGATCAAGCTATGGTCTATATGTATAATAACCCTTTGCTATGTCTACTTCTAGATCGATCTACATAGACCAAACCGCAGTGAAGGAAAGTAAATCACGGAGCTGCGAGCGAAATATCAATACCCACAGGTTTCTATGATAAAGGAAACGACATGTTATTATTACTGATTAGATAAACGAGTGAGATGTAGGACCTTTAAACCTTCAAAATCAGATCATTCGAAGGGGAACACGTTGTCTCCTTAAGGTAATCTGAGTGATAATCAACGTAATCCAAAACTGTCTTGAAATCGGTAACATATGCCGAGATTTGACATCTTATCCTATGTTTATTGAAGGTATACACCTCTATCTAGATACCCACATGTGGGAACTGTCTCTTACATCGAATGCATGAGAGTATCGAGAACGTACAAAACTTTCCAGCACAGCGATAGTTAAAACGGCAATGATACAAGTGTTTTAACAAGTAGTTTTATGTTGGCACTTCTCGACAGGTCACCAGAAATACGCAGAAAGATCGATGAACTTCCGCTTGCAACGCCATTCACGACAAAGGTAACAGGCATTGGAAATATTTAGTTGATCACTTTGGGATGACTAAAATGATTCACAACTCGAATCTAAAATACACACATCCTTTGATTGAGTAAACGCGGTCTAAATTGCTTGCAAAGGCACCCCCCTGAGTACTGTTACTGGGGCCAGATGTATAAAACAGTCTACCCCTAGATCGAGCTACTTGAAGGTATTTCATGCTATACCATATGCAAAATGGCTGTCATGGATCGATCTACCTTGGCTCGATCTATTTTCTGAAGGAAAAATCTGTGCTTTTACCTAGATTGATCGGTATCAGTCTACCTAGACATAGCACAATCACAGATCAATCCTCACGAGTTAAATGTATGGCTTGTATTCATCGATTTGTGCGATGCAGATGAAACTAGAACACATTAGCAGAGGATTTTTTATCCAAACGAGAAACTAAATAAACAACCGGTAATCATCGATACAGACTTATACGTGACAAGTTCAATACTCAGAAGCTATGCTCGGGATGGTTTAGAAAAGAAATTGAACCATGGATCGATACGTACTTAGCACTATGTACGCCGTGTCCACTGCTTTAAGACAGAATTTTTGTAAACCATTCCAACACGGCCAGATTTGCAAGTGGCACTTCACTTATGTAGCTTGTCACTCTTACTGCGGTTGTAGAGTTTCAATCTACAAGTGTAAAGGCTCGTTTCCATGTAGGATGTCATTTGTGTGTCGTGTTTATGCGGCGTATCACTTAGGCTTGAAAACTCGCACACCGAACTTGTACCCCACAGTTTGCGTGCCACTTGGAAACAAATCTGTTTAAACGAACGGAAATTTTTTCACATACAAATGGCGTGACCAGCTGTACACGAGACGTGGCACGTCGCATAGACATGAAACTACTTCAGAAAGGAACCCAATTTCTTTTTAGACTCCCAGCCTTTGCTATTATGTGGGGACTTTAACCTACTCACAGGCCATGCTACACTTCTTATCTATCCTGGTTGTGGCATTTTAACTATGTCACAGAGTGACTCGATGGCAGTGACAAACCTATAAGTAATAGGTTGTGAGCAACGCTTTGCCAATTCTGACCATACTGTGTCAATTATCTCGAAATAGTGAGTTCAATCTCTTCACAGTGTATTTCTAAAAACTGTGATCTGATGCAAGACAACTATAAATATTACCTGCTCTTGTTCTCGCGATTCTGAAGATCATCAGTTTTCAGAAAGGGAGGATTTTTGAATCTGAGACAAAGGCAATCCAGATGAACTGCTCTGTTAGAAAATTACATTACGATGATGTAATAAAAAACCTTGGCGCGCAAAAATATTTGTGATTAATATTGGTTTGTGTTAAGTTGTCCTCAGACCCACAGCTTTTGTAACCAACTACGTTCGCAGCTTTTACTTTCTTTGTGTTTGAAATTTCATTCCGAACTAACTTTCTGATGAGAGTCAAACAAGAAAAGCTTGATCCACATCATGTCATATGAAATTTATTAAAATTGATAATTGGATTTTCTACCACTAACATCTAGTTAAAAAAGTGTGTTCTGCATTTCACTTCGCCGCACTTAAAGCAGCACTTATCAAACCAAATATTTTCATATTCTACACGTTTGCGAAGAACGTAGTTGACATGAAACGTGCCACCTCTTAGCATTATCAAAACCTAGTACAACTGAAATGATTTATTGTGTCACCAATGATTATTCTGGATTCTTCATTGACTAATGTGGACCACTTTCTCGCTTATCTCGCTTTTCAACTCGCTCATCAATTTGCTCTACGCACAAGTAGAATCTGAACAACAGCTTACCACCCTCGAGCCAATGGTCTTGTTGAAAGATTTCATCGCCATCTCAAAGCTACTATCAAAGCCCAACCATTTCCTCGCCACTGGGCAAACTCTCTTCCTCTTATACATCTTGTAGTTCGTACCTCCGTCAAATCACATTTACATTGTTCTACAGCCGATCTAGTTTCTGGCAAATCCTTACGCTTATCTGAACGATTTGTCATACCATCTATTAGCAAAGCTGCACTTTCTCTCGAAGACTATGTTGATCATCTACATACAACAATGCAGAAGCTAAGTGCCACTTCCCCAAGCACTACTACTAGATGTTCTTCACATATTCCTGCTGACTTAAAAACTTCTTCTCACGTTTTTGTTCTACAAGGTAGTGCACGCAAACCTTTTGACCAAACCTTATGATTGACCCCTTCAAGTACTTTCTTGACATGAGAAGTATTACACACTGGATATTCACAATAAACACACTACTAACAAATTAATATAGATCGTTTGAAGCCTGCGTATCTCGATGAAGACCATGGCTCTCCGTCCCATATTGACAATTCTTCTTTGGGTGTATCACAAACTAGATCACAGCCCCCATCACTACCGGACATTGAAAAGAACTTTTGTACTCTACGCTCTGGACGTCGTGTTTACTAGTTCTCAAATATTGCTGCATACCATTAAACACTGATTCAATCAGTTTTTATTTTGTAATTGTCATCTTCTGCATTATTTCTTGTAATATTACTTTCGTTTGCATGTACCATTTGATTCGTTTCTTATCCTCTCTATGGAGGGGACCCTTGTAGTGACATCATTCCCGTAGAAGTCATTAACAACTATTGTTTATATTTCAAAGTTCCATATCAATGCTGCTCGAAATACAATAGAAAGAAACGTTGGTTTGTCTAATTGATTTTGAGTGCAGAGTTTTGGATCTAATTGTTTTGTTGTGATGATGTTTTATACCTGGTCACGGCTTTGTAAATCAATAGTCCGCCAATTCTTGCAATTCGATACAGAAACATGCTAAATTATGAAGACTGAAATATACTCATGATTATTATTCTGTCTCCTACAAGTAACCACAACTTACTTCTAATAATACATAAAGTGTGACATAACCTAATTTTTAGAGGGAGGCAAATATAAATGGCGCATATTTTGTATATTTCAACATTTCTGAACTCAGGTGTTTATAACAAACAGTTTCAAATTGGAAATTGTTCACTGCAAAGTTCAGCTTTTATGTATTAAGTTGTTGAATCGCCGCTAAAAAAGTCCATAGGAAAATACCAGGAAAATTATTGAAAAAATAAAAGTTCGGGACAAAAAGTTGCATAATCTGCATAACGTTCCGTATCACAACTATATTTGAATCAATGCTCTTTAATTTCAGATTCTATCTGAGGGAAAGCCACATTTTGATGACCCTGAAATTTCAATGGTGATAGGACTCCTTGTTAGTTACAAGGAGACTCTGCCACTATCATTAACTGTCATTGGATTCCTAGCACATCAGGAGCAACAAGACGACTTTTGGTTTGATGCCCAAGTTTGGAACTCTATAGGGAAAATCCTTGGCTAATACTTAAGTTGTCAATATTTCTTTATGCATCCGCATCGACCTACATATCACAGGTATGTTTCAGTAGACAAACAGGGAATGCAAAGAAAGAAAGAAAAAGTATAAATGGAGGTAGTCTCCTTCAAAATGTAGAAAGGAATTTTTGCCTTACCTACGAATGGAACTTAACATATGTGGGTGTAAAGTTAGCCAAATATTACCTTTTCTAGTGGTTATTAACTAGGGCTAAATGGATCCTTTAGGATTACTTAAATTATCGTCAGAGAGTCCATTAAGATCAGGAAAAATACTTATCGTTGACACCTGCAAAGCTGATGACATACAAGAATACATGGTAGTCAGCTCCCTACAGCGTGCGTCCAATTGACTCCGTCTGTCGTAGATATTTAATGGTTTATTATGTGTATCCTTTCTACAGATCACCGAAGCTCGACAAAAAGATCAATTTGATTGCAATCTACTATAGCTTGCGATAAATCACTTGAAATGAAGGTCAGAAATCACGTGATATAAACCAAAACACAAATGTCACAACCTCGTCTCTGCCTTGAATGCAACCATGGGGTAACATCTTTGGTTTATAAATGGGGATATAATTGGTTGAGGGATTTGAAGATGTTTCGATGATTTCAAAAGCATGCGTTTTAAAGCAGAGAGTTTGTCATACCATTGTGTGAGTTGCAAAAATAAATTGGCGGAAATATTACAATGCAACCCTATACATAATCTGATTTTGACCAGCATATTAGATCCACACTGAGATATTAACGACGTTGTATTCATCTTCTGTCTCTGTAGGATGGATGGCAAGGGTGCATCCTCTTGTCAGTTTTTGTTGTGCTGGTCATTACGTGCTCATTAGCTACCACTCTGCATAGCAAGTACATCAAACTAGTTATCAAATGTATATTTTTGCTATTGCAACATGTCGCTCCTAATACAAGACGTTGTTTTTAACAAGGGTAGTAAATTATGAAACATACCCAAACTTATAACACAAGCATATTTGAGTCTAATTGATAGCAGATCATAAACCAAGCCAAATATTGTTTCATTTAAAAGAATTTTTTCCGCGGATACAGAATACAAAACTCTTCTTGACCGTATGCTGGCAATTGAAAAAGTGCAAGCTTTAAAGAACTCAAAATAAAACTCAAGCAGAACTTTCACTTTTTTATGACAATGTAGTGTAACTTCACAACAGTTAGGTGAATGAAGCTTGATCACGAGTTAGCCTACAATCCGGTAGGGACATTGCTGCATATTTGTAATTTTCCTGTCATAGTATAGCGGGGGCGAGGAATAGAGCAGCAAATTTTCGTTGTTTCTGTTTTAACAGGGATGGAGTCAGATTGTACCGGACAGCTTATTCGGGGGTTTTTGCTCCCATTTCCCTTACATCTATGTCCTTGACATGCAGATTCTCTTGACGTAAATGTTCCAATGTCACCACTACTGTTGAGATAATACAGCAGTTTCTGTACAAGCTGATACTGTAGAAGAGGATTTGAAATGCATACAGCAACTCACTCTTCAAATTTTGAAGAGGTGTCTCTGCAAAATGAAAAATAATTTGATAAGTCCAATTTAGTTCCCTCTTCACTTATAAGTCACCTTCATCAGCTTCAGAAGCACAAATTATGTTAGAAGCATGGGCTACCATGACATCTGCAAAACAACAATGTTGTACAACTTAAAGGAAATTAAGTACATTTAAACAAGGAAGACATGATCCTTCGAAGTTCAGGAGGATCATACATCAACTGGTTGATATGACATCAAACCTGCATTTTCCAAATCATCACCTTTACGTGAGACAATTCAATCCTCAATGTAGGTCATAGCCTAGTAAATATCATTAAATTGTACAATTATCCAGTGATGGACTGTGGGCAGCTCGAAATATGATTTGAAAAGATAAAAATGTAGAATGTCCACAGATAAGCTTTTCACATAGCCTAGAGACTATTAAGAGACATGGATTAGGCTCTGTTTTGTTCTGTCATCAGATTCACTAGTCTTCAGACTATGTGCAATCCTAGCAACACAGTCATTGGTCTGGAAAGACTCCCGTAGACCTAGAAAGGTTAAAAAGCTAAATTTCTGGTTTTGCAGAGATGCTTGTTCTAGATTTTATAGGAAAGTCTGGAAACTTCACTAAAGCTAAAACCACAGTAGGTCATCACTGTCTTCATTGCTAAGCGGTATGTTAGGATGCAATTGGCCTGAAAAGAGAAATTTCGGACACTTCATGCTATATCTAGGGCGAGATATTTTCTAATGAATATAACTTTGAATATCGGACAATGGTGAATGTTTCAATAATACCGCTTGAATATCAACTTTATTTTGGTTTGTCTCAGCACACTCAGATATCAAACTGTTAACTATCAAGAAAGGATATCTGGAAAGAATTTGACACTAGACACTTTGGGCTAACTCTTTTTTCCTCCATAATGATAAGCTAGTCCTTTTAACAGCACTTCAGCTAGTAATTGGAGGACTCTTATTAACATGATGATTTCTTCAATATGACGATCATCAAACTTGATCAGCGATGACCAAGTACGGAATTAGAAAAAAATCCTGTTTGCATTACGGGCGTTAGATGATTGCTCTCTTATCTTTTCTACATTATCATCTCCACCATTCCACTTACACGCATTCCACTCCCAATCTACAGCTCTTGCACCCTGCACTGTCTTTCACCATTCAGAATGAAAATAGCAATGGCCATCTATTTTTCAAAGATGCATTAGTGGAAAAGACTGCCACTAATGGCTTTTTACTAGTGTTCGCAGGACGCACACGGTCCTTACACAAGATGGGATTCTTTCTTTACTCAAAAAATCAAGCTTTCCCTTGATGCTTACCTAGTCAACAGAGCTACGAAGCTTTGCCTTCTCGATCACCTACCGGAGGCGTTCGAAGAGCTAAAAAAATGCTATCCGTGATCGGAAATCTTCGTAGCTCATCAAGAGCCAATAGGTGACGTGATCCCAATGTTCATCCTAAACGATGCCCAGTTTATGTCAGGTTGCTATTAATGGGCCCTGAATCAGAGCGGTTAGATAAAAATCAAAGAAGACTGTGTCTGAATGTTATCCTGCTAGCAGTCCCACCGTTGTTTGTACCGAAAGACCATTTCCCCCAACAGTCAAGGATGCACTGCCTTGCCGTCTGAAAAGTTATGTTATTTACAAATACCAGTATCCCTGTGAAGAAACCTACATAGGTCGTGTTTTCCATAGGCTGATGGAAAAGATTAGGGAAAATGTACCAAGGTGAATTCCAGAGGACGGATCACTTCCCTGTAGAAACCAGTCGGCAAGACGAGTAACATGTTGTAGAAAAACCAAGGTTGAATGCCGGGATAATTATGAGAACGTAAATACATATTTAGGTAGGAGACGTTCTAAATTTTATTTAGTTTTACTTTTAAATCAATATTCATCAAAAAAAATATTGCACGAGACAGACTTCCTGCTTACAGGCAGCGCAGGGTTACAAAGAAATGATATCATTTGATACGTTGATAATTGATACAGAACTTGAAAATTGCGTATCGTATTCACTTCGCTTTACGTTTTTGCAACGCTGCAAAGCTAACTATATTTTCAGGAAGTGCGCCTTAGCAATTGACCTATCTTTGGTTTAAAACTAGACTTGTGCTGCCATCTATCGAGAGAATTTCTTTAAAGGACTAGCAAAAGCACGTTCTCCATTTCCTCCTGCCGCTATAGAATCTATTATTACATCAATTAAAGCAAAACAGCCAGTACTTCATCGATAAAGGAAGTTGTTTAAAACTTAAAGCGTTTTTCAATAATAAGAATGACGAAAACATGCCACCCATACAGATGATGTTTGTGACAGCATGTTCCAATCCTGTCATTTCCTGTAAATACCTATGTATATATCCCGCGAAAACGCTGTCCCGGTTTCGAATGCCGGTGGTGACATTTTCACTTTTCTCTAGTATCTCTTCAAACGTGATCCGTTCTTCTGTGTACCACTTTCTACTTTCAATAGACTGTGGACAGCACAATGGGCCAGATGGCAGTCCTTCCATGGTCAAGTTACATGGCACGGAGAGGCTGGTCTCCAATATTGCGTAGAGCTGGATGCGATGTCCACCCTTGGGATATCAGTAGATAATGTTTTGAATAGATAAAAGTGGACTATGTTATCACCGGGCCAGCACGCCGCGAATGAGTGGGTCCCAGGTTCGAATCCCGGTGGTGACAGTTTCTCTTTTCTGTAGTATCTCGAAAATATATCCGTTACTCGACGAAATTTTGTAAGTGATATAATACAAATTATTAAAAATATCAATTTAATAATCACGTGATTGCTACAAGATAGTTATAAATTCCAAATAGGAAACCAAACATGGAAAGCACGAACGAATTGAAGTCACGTTGTTAATGATTTCATACAGTACTTTAGCACAATAAACAAAAGAATAACACTTGAAAATAGGACCGAGACAAGCGAAAGAAGTCAGTGAAGACTGGAAACAAATCCTTTTTTTCGACAAGGTGACAGCTCGAGGAACATCAAGGAAACATTTTCTAAATTTGGAACGAAAACCCTGGCTCCTCTCTAAAGAAGATTGGAACGTATCTCATGCTCTCTCTCATGTTCCTTGATACTATTTACACATCTAAATTGTTTTGAATTGCAATCATCCCGGTGATGGCATTTTCACTTTTCTTTAGTATCTCTTCAAATATAAATTGTTTTATTATTATCCTTCCTCACTGCATCCCGTTAATATCGAATTTTAAGAATATCTTTCTATAAAGATCACAATAAATTAGATATGCAAAGCAGAAGTTGTTTTGAAATAAATTATTTCTGAGACGACAGGCAAAAATCGCAGTTATAGTGCTGTGGAAATAGCATTCTATCATGCTGGGCTATCTCTTCTCATGTAAGTGTCTTGTTTACTTCCTAATGATTAACACCTAATAGTTTCCCTTTCCTCCTTTTGTCCCCAATAAGTGAATATCTTTTAGGTATATCCCCTTCAGTATGTGGCTTCCGGATATGAACCGCTGTTATATGGGCTACCTAATAGCTTATTAACATATTCAAGTAAAATATTAGCTGCAGAAAGGCTCTGGGGAATATTCTGTGATGATATTATAATTTTGTTGGAACTATCAGAGGATCAAACTATATTTCCAGATATCTCTAGGACAGGCTAATGTGCTTTTAAAGATGTAATACACTTTGAAAGAGCAAGGAACTTTAAAGCTAAGGTACCAATTTCTTGAAGCCATAAAACGAATGAAATAGGTGTCTATGACCACAGTAGATTCCCTCCAAACCTAACTTCCTAATTTTTCTTTGATCTTTCCTTGCAAAGGACAGTCGTACTTCAATCGTAACCATGGCTTAACTTTGCTTGTATTGGGAACAAAATCTACTCTAGGTATCACACTTGCAATCAGAACACAAATTTTTAATCGTCTTACACTAAATAAAACAGATTATCACAAATCATGGCTATAGACCGCTAGCCTGATGATTCCGAGCGTGGTAGGTTTCAACAATTTGAGAATTTTATCTGTTCAATTCTTGCTCGGTTGCCTAGTCTGAACTGTATTGTTAATGTTTTGTTGATATTCCAGCTACAGTGGAGGGTAGAGACAGGTCATTACTCTTCTCTTTCGTTGTGTTTATTCACCATTGGTCTAATCATAGGCGAGACTTATGGAGTTTGTGGTATATAGACGAAGCAATTAATCTTGACGGCACCAGAGAAAAGTTTATGCATAGTTTGCAAATAGAGAAAGTTGTCATCTTTACTGAAAAGGTAGACAATGATTACTTAATCTTTGGGTCTAATCCACCTTGCACTTGAAATGGCGGATCCAGACGTGCTATTGTAGAAATCGTTTAGTGCCTATGATGCCCTGAGAATTTCCATTGTCTCGGTAGCTGTTGGAAAGTGCAATTAAATGCTCAGAAAACAATGGCAGTGATCTGAAAAGAGATATGATTTTCATAAAACTGCGAAACTATTTCAATAGGATGATAAACTGATTGAAGAATGTAAGATTTCACTTCAGGAATTCCCAAATTGTGCCCGTGACTTTCAAAACATTTGGTCTATCACTAAAATATCTTTGCATTAAAACCATTTTCTGCTATTTTTTCCCGAAAAATAATTTCGAACGTTACCAGAGAAAATGAATACGCAAGCACCTGGGTTCAATATCTAGGTATATTTACTCTGCTAAGTGAATTATGGAGCAAACTTTAAAATAGTTAAGAGAGGATAGAGTTAGAAATTCTTGTACCTCCAGAAAAGGTAACCTTTATATTTTTCGGAAATTATCAGGTCCTTATTTATTTATTATCGCATTTGATCAATTAAAGCCACTTTTAGGGATATTTTTGCTAAGTGCTACAGTCTTTGTCAGTATCATGTTTGAGAAATAGCATTCTCCTTGAAAAGTGTACACCTAACTCTGTGTTGATATTTAGACTACCTCAATATTAATTGTTAAATTCTATACAATACAATTGGGTTGATTGATAGTTGATAAAATAATTTTTGACAAACCTTTGTCATTGTGAAAGTTATTAAAACTGCCTTAGCTATTGTAAGAAAGTAAAAAATGTCTAGTCATTTTATTATCAATTTTCAAAGTCGCCTAAGTACACTTAACAATGGTATTCAAACGTATTTTCGGTATCTTATTAAGTTTGTGTACGTATATAATGCCAAGAACTAGTGCTTAGAGTAAGAATTGAGAAAGAAAAACTGAATAAAATGTCGCCCTGTTAACAAACTGTCGTATAAAACGTTCTATGGCGACCCTGATGATAACGGAGTTTCTTCTCTTAGTAGCTCCACGCACTTTTGCAGCCCGCCATTTAACTTGAATCGGGAATGGAATTGTTTGCCATCCCCCAGATCAATCTACCAAAATTCCATATAACCTTACAACAGAGACCCTTAACTTATAAGTTTGAAAAGGCATAGGAGAAAATAAGATTATGTTAATTTTCATATGAATTTCTTTTTCGTTGAGTTCAAAGACTCATTTTCCAAAATTGTGTCTAGTACCAGCTGTCAAAGAAGCAGCTTGAGAAAGATCGAACGGTCATGGCCTGCTCAACAGAAGCTACCATCTTGTTAAGTCATCCAAAAGTAGCTAAAAGCCTTGTTATTTGTTTTTCTTTACTTATAGAATAGCAGCGTGACACTCATTGATTTTGTAAACATTGTGTTGCATGTTGAGTTATCGACTTGAGGGAAGCGTGGTTGTGAAGAAGTTGGCGTGACTGAGCTGAAAGTAGCCTCTGCATAGTGATAAATTTAAGGATTCAGGCTTCCAGAGATCCAAGTTCCAGTCCGCTTGCAATATCCATGAGGAGGATGTGAACCTAATAATTCCTTACCATACCAAGAAGCAAAATTGGGAGGCTATGTAGGCAAAAACGGCTTGTGCAATTATTGTGAAGAAGTTGGCTTGAGTGAGCTGAAAGTAGCCTCTGCATAGTGATAAATTTAAGGATTCAGGTGTCCAGAGATTGGAGTTCCAGTCCGCTTGCAACATCCTCGAGGACGATGTGAACTTAATAATTCCTTACCATACCAAGATGCAAAATTGGGAAGCTATGTAGGCAAAATCAGCTTGTGCAATTATTGTGGGCCATTGCCTCCTGAAAGACTCATGAAAAGATTAGGTTTGCTTGTATTCAAAAAGTGTAACTTTTGATGGAAGGATGCGAAAGTATGTACATACATAAACATAAAATAACAACTATCAGATGTGATTGTTATGGATGCCTTTTTCGCCAACGGTTTTTCTGTGATACCTCGACAGTAGGCTTACTTCGTTACGTAAAATTATGCAAAACAAATTGCCATAGCACTTAAAGCTACTCAAATCAATTCAAACTTATTACGTTGTTTCCTGCTGCGTCATCGACAAATTTCAAGATGGATGCCACGAAATTTAGGTGAGAGGTAGAGCTGCGCTGACATCTTTTTCATTTCTCTGCATATATTTTATGAGAGAACTGGCTGAAAATTCCTTTAGCACAAATTGTTGGTCCAAAATATCATCAAGGGCTTGATTGTTTTGTAACTCCGGGACAGATACTCGTTCATAAGTCATATCCAGAACTCAGGCAGTGACTGCATTTTGTTTTTAGACAATGGCGTTGTGGTGCAAGGAAAGCCCGTCACTATTCTTTTTCACAGGGACTAAAGTTGTGGCAATCGATGTCTGATACACAGGAACTATTGACGCAAAGGGTCCTTTCGAGAACTCTCGTGTTTGGAAAAATAACGGTCGAAAGTGTATGTGGAAGGTTTAAGTTTCAAGTTTGGATAGCAATTAAATCTTCCTTGTGGACATCAGCACGAATCAAAAGATCGTGTTAACTTTGGAAAATCTCTGTTTCTCCTCTCTGCACACGAGCATCTCAGAGAGTCAGCTTCTGCTTAAATGAAACTATTTCGCTCCTTTGAATAAAGATATGGTTTAAAAGCCCGCTGGAGAAATACGAAGGTCGTTCGAACGGGAAATATCATCCGAAACACACGGAGGTTCTATCAGTAGAAAATTTGTCTCTTACGCAAAAACAGTTTTGCTTCTTCTCAAAGAGGCGGAAAAGAGCACGTACTTTCAACATCTATCTCACATCTGCTTGGAAAAGTAGGTGCTGGTGAAGTGATCCATCCTGTTATATAATGTCATGAATAGTTTGGAGTTCGGAGCTCTATTA
>JAAAKL020009863.1:0-14791 GCA_010016065.2 Carybdea cf. marsupialis auct. non (Linnaeus, 1758)
TAGGAAGGGAATAGTATCATTTGAAAGCTTATTGCTCCTTGAAAAAATGTTCTCTCGAGGATGAGGGCGGGTCAAGCGCCAGTGCCCCCTTAAATACGCCACTGATCCCATTCTGAAATGTACAGTCAAAATGTGCTGTAAACAATTATAATTGTTAGGCATTTGGAACCCGGGGCGAGGTATTGTTGTAACCCCGGAGACTAACTGTTTTTGGAGTAATGCGAAGAGAGGTTAAGAATGTGGAAGATGCTGTGATTCTAATATAAAAACAGTAACCTTGTAGAATTTTAAAGGCTAAAATCTATATCTTATGGCCTGTACACTTCAACTAACAAGTAGGCTACTCTCCGAGTCAGTATATTCCCAATATCTAAATCATAAAAGAATGGCAGTAAAATCTGTATATAAAACCCCAGTCCTTTGATCTTACTTTCTATCTCATGTTCAGAAGTCCTTGACATATATTTCTGGAAGTAGACATTCAATTAAGGAGGATCTTGGTCGATCTCTTAATCTTGCCTCAGTTGTCTAGATTTAGGATGCTGTCCTAGTGGTATTTTATGAACTAAAAGCAATGTAACTTTCATGAACCTTTCACGTTCTACTCCTTGCAGTTTTCCCTAATGCTAGTTGAAGATTCATCCCGCCTAATTTCATCCGTATTTGCTATATGACAAAAACCTTTCTACACTTATGGGAAGTAGAAACTGTTACGGGTGAAAGCGCAAACCTTAACACAGTCATGCTTGCGTAATCACGTATTTTACTCCGTAAATTCATTCAACCACTTAATCACCTCAGAGAACAAAGACTTACCTCTATTTTAGAGATGGCATCTCTACTGATTTTTCGCTGCCGTGGTCTAGAAAGTGGCAGGGGATTAGCATAGTTTCCATTCATCTGCAAGATGTTTCCAACCGACCTTGATCGCGTTTTAAGTCCAGGTGCTTTAGACGGAGCATCAATTACATCATCTTCGAGGTTTCGAAGGTCAACAGAACTTCCGATCGAAGAAATACTACTGTCAGCGCGGGGCTCACTGCTTGTCGAGGACCTCTTCGGTCGACCGTAGCTATATTTGTTTCGAGCGTCCACATAGCCGTCATTGGAAGATAATACTAAGGAAGACGTCGATCGTTTTCGAAGTTTGAAATCCTTTGTAAAAAGGTGCCCATCTGAATCATATTTTTGCATCTGACCACGACTTGAAAGAGGGTGCCGTAATCGTGAAAGGACGGCATTGGCACGTTTTGCAATCGTACGCTTTCGTTTCGCTATTTCCACCATATTCTCTTGTACACAAAGATTGGATGTAATAGAGTCAAGTTCTTTGTTAACTTCCGCAAGTCGATTCTCGAGCGCTTCTTTACATTCTTCAAAATTTTCTTTATCTTCGCTTGATTTTCCTTGAAGTGATTCCAGCCTTTTTAGAAGCGAGTCTTTAGTAAGGGATAAAGAATTCCTGCGTTTCGCTAGCAAGGTTTTGTTTCGGACGCTCTTTTCTAATTCTGCTTGTGATTCAGGTGTCATTGCTGTAAACATGTCATCCAAATCACCTGATAAGCGCGATTTATTACTGTTCATAGAATCCCCAGTAAAAATATCTACAGAGATTGGTTTTAAATCCACAAAGTTGCTAACATAATTCTCTTTTATCGTGTTAGGAGTGAGAGGATGAAGGTGAATGGTGTCGGGTTCTGTAACTCGACTTACGTTTTCGATCTTTACATCCCAGTTCTGTTGTCCGATAAGAATGCCTTGCGAAGAAACTCTTTGTAAAGGCATTGGCTTTCTGGGAATATTCCTCCTAGGATTTGCATCTGATACTGTGTAAGATCTAGGATGAAAGTCTCTTTTCTCATCTGTGTCTGAGCGACCCCGCTGAAATAAGTTCTTTGATGCATTTTCACGCTGCTGTAAAACCTCACTTAAAAGCACACGTCTTGCAACATCCTCATCTTCAATCATCTTTCCACTTTTATAGTCTTTTCCAGTGTCATCGATCTGCTCAACTCTAGGCATCTGAATTCTCAATTTCGTAACTTTTCGGGAGGAAACTGAATCTGCTTCGGATTCTATAGATGTGTAGGAATCCACCGAGTACTTTCGCGAGGTCTCCAAATTAAAATGGCTTCTGTCACTATTGTATCCATCGATTAACACGACTTTTTCAGTAGGAGACCCAACTGATGACGAGGATTCGAGAGACTCTTGTCTAACCCTTGACAAAGGCATTGTACCACCAGGGTTATCAATGCTTCTAGATGTATCCATTGAAGCCAAGGAACTTATGGAAGAAAATGTTCGAGGTCTTGAAGAAATTTCAAATGTTAAATCTCCTTGTAAACTGCTTGTCCTCCTCTTTTGCACAATTACAGATGTCATAGAATCATCAAACAGATCTCTGCTTTCCTCACGCAACGCTGGTATAGTCTTTAAGCTGCCGAGTTTATTGGTTGGGTATTCAGTATTGTTGATATGGCTGCTGTCTACTTGTACACCGGAATCAACTATGTCTGTATGATCGACGCCCATTTTTCTCCGACTCGACTGCAACAGAAAGGAAGAAAATTACTAAACATGTTTACAGAGTAACAGATGACAAGGAATCTGAAAGAAATACATTATAAAACAAGGAAAGACACAAGCAAAGCTGCGGAGTAGCAAGGACAACCATTTTGAATCTTGAAATATTTGTATCATAGATCCAGGGCTCCCCCAGTTTAGGAACCAGTCAGGCAATGGAAAGGAGAAGATTCACTTTTAAATGTCATTTTTTAAACATTGATGGTGATATAGTAATACTTTCAACAAATTAATGGGCAGTTAATTGATCTATACCGAATATGTAAACAGGTCATCTTATATACTTTTGCGCCGTGATAGAAAGTCTCCAGCCTTCGATCTAGCCTTAAATCCATAGCCTTGCATTTGAAATCTCAGCCATGCATGATCTCTCAGCCCCAGTTCCCCCTTGTACATTATCAAAACGGCATTATTACCCTGCCAAAACTTCATAACTTTTGAAGCCCTGTATCTCGTTTCACTATATTATGCTTAATTTTGGCACCTAACAGTGAGGAGATACACACTTTAGAGATCACGGCTTACTCCTATTCCCATATAAGACTTCGGCGATAGCAAACAGTTACACTTTGGACCTTTAGTGGAAGGCATCTTCACTGTATAAGCCAAGGAGAGGGGGGATCTGCCAGTGTGTGTATCTCAACAGATAAGTTTTAACCCCTGTATCTTCAAGGATATCCAGGACCTTGTCAGTAAATCCTGTTCCTTCCTTAAAACCAGCTAATCATGTACTTCTCGCTGAAAGCATTTTTCAGGTAACAAAATATTAAATCGACGATCATAGATAAATACACACATAATCAATTAGTAATTAGGAGTTCTTGAATCGTATCAAACCAGATAGAAGAAGGGTCGTCCTATCATAAAAATAACAATTGCAGGTGTTTGAAGGGGCAGAGGGGATACCATTGCACACCTGGGTATCATGAAGATATCAGATCGGAGGAACAAAATTGTCACTTTGAATCTGATATAGCATAAACATACGGTAGCAACCTAAAACCATTACAAGTTCACAGGGTCCTCTTATACCACTAGCAAAATAATTTGTCAGCCTTTATAATCTTGGAGTGCCCTTCTATTACCTCGTAAGTGCGGAAGGTACTGAGAACAACCTATCTACTAAAATGATTTGCCAAAACTTTATGTTAAACAGATAAAATAGGAATCGTAAAACAGAAAACATTTGAAATGAGAAATGTCACTCTGACTTGACATTTTCCATAGCTACTCTCAAAGCAGCCATCGCAGTTGACATACTTTTCCTGGTACATCATATCTATTTTTGCATTGTTTGGCCCCGGGCTCCTTGACTGTCATAAACGTCTATTAACCCAATAACCGGCAAAGGGTACCCGATATAATGGATCACGATAATAAGATAAGGTACAGATGGATAAATCAGGACAACTCAAGACCGTTTATTCTATTGGTGATGTTTAAACCAGCATTGGAATGAAGATGGCTTGGCTCAGCAGTTAGAATGCTAGTAATTTTTAGTTTTGTATTAAACAATAGAGAGCTAATCCTCTTTGATGACTCTAGAGTGATGTTTATTGCACCCTTTATAAAAGCTGTCTGAATGCAAGCATACTCCCTAACATGGCTGAAAAACAGCTCAGCAGAACCCATGAGTTTGATAGCAGACTGAAAGTATACTATTTTTCTCTTACAATATGTTTGGGAGTGATATAAAGGGCCAGATGCACTCTACAAAGGACACCAAGTCTAATTAGCAGACTCCTCTTGAACGATTTTCTGTTACCCCAACCAGATACTTCAGAGATAAATTTTCCAATATATTCTTACTACATTCTTAACTTAATTTCCCCACGTGGCTTTAACTTTGGAAAAGACCCTTTATATCGTGAAGGTGCCTTCAAAGCTTAACGAATAAACAAGAATGTCCTTTCCGATGCACAGCAAGCAAAGTCGAATGTCGGATTCAAGCATTCCTCCTCAAACCTTTGGACGTCAGCCAAAAAGTATTCTGACGTAAAATAAAGCAGGCTTTTTCTTAAAAAGTCTTTCTTCAGCAAAATTGTAACCTTTCCTTGTTTGTATGCCTTGTTTATGTACAATGTGATGAAACTGACTTAAGGCACAAGAGCTAAAATTAAGTGACTGCTGACATGAATTCTTACCCGATAATGAAACTGAAAAACGTGACAATAAAGTGAAAACTCTACTAAGAAACAATAGAGAGAAGTTTTATATATAACAAATATTTCAGCCTACCTGTTGCTTTCTTCTGGATGTAAATTGTTTTATTCCACTGACTGAAGCTCCACTGGATTCTAAGCCAGATTCCGATTCATCACCATCATTACCGCTGTCCATACTACCTTGGTATCGAAGCTTCGGTTCATTTTGGCTCTTTAGTGCTTCGCTTGAATTTGTTTCCTGGCGATGAAAAACGGTTCTTTTAAATGAAAATAATTTCAGCCATGGCATCACAAACACATTGACTTGAGGATATTAGATTTTAAATGTTATTGCGAAAGGGAGTCCCCTTACATCATCTTCGTATTTCTGCTTAGCATTAAGTTCTTAATGGATGGTAGCGTGCAACCAGACCGTAAACATCTCACAACACTCTTTTTGCTAAAGAGAACAGGTTCGAGCAAGTACTAAGGCATCACAGAATAAATCGTGTTAAGCAATGCTGTCAAATATTTACTGTTTGTTCTACATCTAATTTGCCACCAGCTGATTATTATGCGTTAGTTAATCAGCCTGTAAGATTATAGTACAGAGCATGCAACAAAGCTCATCGTAACGAAGGATTGTAAACAAGAATCACACTGATCCTCTCGCTGCTGGAGTTTCTTAACCATTAATCCCTTATAGTGAGGATTATTAGCCAATAATTGCGATCAATAGCAAATTTTCTAATGATGATTGACATAAAAATGCCATCTGGAAAATGTTTTCAAAGTAGTTCCTACCTGGTGTTGCACTTCAGTCGATGACAAACTATTAAGTTTGTGTATTTCCAAGGCCTCGCTATATGGTACAATCGTATCCAGAGCTTCGTCCACGTCGTCCTCGTCTTCGTAGGAAGCTGGATAAGGAAAGGAAGGAAGTGTACTGATGTTAAAAAGACTTGTACATGCCATGATTACTGTCTACCTTGTTTTTAAAAGCCAGTTTTGTGACTAAGCGTAGGTGAAGGTATTTAAGTATATCGACAATAGTCTACCAGATTCATCCTATTGAAAAACTAAAGAAGAACGGCCCTTTTGACGCATTTGGTTTAACAATGCAAATGGACAACAAACAATGAACACTGCTCCGCAACCAACTGAAGCAACGCATGAATGTTTGTCAACAGTCTCTTTGGCAACATTACTTTAACTTTTAACTAGCAATGCTATGTGGGCTTATGCTAAACGTCCCTGGTGTAAAAAGAACTCATATTGTAGAAGAGTGTTTTACACTGATGCACTGACAAAAAACAGCACCAAGTAGTGAATAAATTTCTTAAAGGTAAACTGGAACACTGATGACAGATGTGGACAATAGCGAGGCATAAATTAGAAACACGTCAAGGGAAGTCGTGAATCAATTGCTATGACGAGCATTTCATGGTACGTCTCAAAGACCGATCTCACGTCGGGAGATTTGGGCCAACTTGCGTCATGGCATTCGATGTTACGGCAGATATCACTTACATTTGGAAAGTTCGTGAACGGTCTACCAATATGAATCATTCAATTTAATTTTCTGTATATTGAGGTTACTAAGACTGACACGTAAATTTGCTATAGTAATGCAAGAAATTACAAAAAGGGGTATTATATAGATGTATATCTGTACCTGAAAATTTCCCTAAAACTTTGATCCAGTTTTGCAAGTGATGATCAGACCAAGCAGCTAGGCGATATTCTTCCTGCTTTTCTGTAGTTATCTATGCAAGGAAATGGGGATAAGGCATTGTCAACAATGATGTCATTTGGTTTAACACGATTGGTCTTTAGTTAACGATTCGGTAAAAAAGTCATGTCCAATAGTTCTAGTTGAAAAGTTTTAAGTTATAATTAATTCCTGTCACAAAATCAAAGACTTTCTACAAAAAATCGTATTCAATTTTGTTTGCAATGTAAATCATTTAATCTTCTGTTCCCGTAGCGACAAGAGGCTTCTTTCGTTTTGATAGTATTGTTCTTTCGGTATCCAATCCTCTTTGAGACAGAGATGCAAAACCGGAAATTGAACAAGGGTCTTGAAAATTCTGAGTAATGTAATGCTTACTTACAATGTGGCAATATCATACACATTGTTCCTTGTAATACCGATTGAGACGAGCATTTATATGTACATAGATCTGGCCTAAAGCATTATTCATAGCTTGTTTAAAAGTAACAGTGGAGATTGCGTTGTAATCCCTTAAATTAAAGCGGAATCATCTAATACAATTTCACCATTCATGACTAGGTTTGCTCTGAATAACTTGTGAAAAGGCATGTTTAATTAACGTCTTTTGTGAGACATTTCTCTTTCGAGTTTTTAATAAACAAACAGAGGTTGTTAAGAACTTGTGTGAAAATTATCTAAGTACACGAGGCAAAACAACGATGAAAGATAGTATATAGATCATAAGAAACAAATAGTATATTTATTGGAATAAGAAGAATCTACGTGCAAATTTATGTAATTGCTTGCTTGCTTCAGCATAAGCATAATCTTCTTGACAAAATGTTTTGCCACATAATCATGAACGTTGTGATTTTGAAAGAAATATTGTGAAAATATTATATGAAGGAACGATATGAGCCTCATTGTATCTTTCTTACTCTAAATTTGGGACCGTGATTCATAGCAAGCCCTATTAGACTCTTAAAATGGAATCATCAAAACAAACAACGTACCATAAAGATGTTCATTCCTTGTAAAGCTTCAGGTAATGAGACAGTGCAAGTTCGCACGTCAATACAATATTCTTGAGTTTTCATTGAGGAATCTTTAAAACAGTATAAACTGTGTTCTTCTAATTTGAACCAACGATCTTTCCATTCGTCGCCATCTTTCCACATCAGCTTTGTTGAGAAGAGGACTTTGGAGCTCTGTTTATCAACTTTCTTTTGGGCTGAAATTTTAAGGCAAGAAGCGTTCAAGCTAATAAGTTTAGTGAAGTACGACTCTGGTTTGTATAAACATGCATGTGGACAGCTGACTGCTAAAACGAAAAGCCAGACGCTACAAAAAGCCGTTATCATATATGAATTACAGAGGAGTTGAGGTAGCTTATAAATACGTTGATGCTTGCAGTTTACTACCACCAACAACTAGGATAGATTGATTGAATAAAACTTTTATACGCCAGAGTTTGCGGGCCAACATACAAAAACCCCGTCTATGTAATCTAAACTTGGCGATATTTTGAAGTTGAAAATTCTAGAGTTTTATACCAATGTTTGAATCAGTTTTGTTTCGTGTTTCATCAACTCGTGAACTGCAAACTCGAGTAATTGGTAATTTCTCTGCTTGTTTACTGAAAAGACTGCCATTGATATTGTATTTGGTATCAACTGATTTCAATCCACTTGCAAAGTGACAAGAAGCTATTGACAGAATTTCAAAGAAAGTCATGCATTTATTCTTTCCATATCAATGTAGGTATTATTGATTTGCCTACTAGGGATCGCTAATTAGCACAGTTCATCATAGAACCAAAAGAGCTTTAGCTACCCCATCAATCAAGGTGACAAATACATCGACTAATGCTATTCTTAAGAGTCTTAACGATCTCAGATTTGCATCGATGTGTTGTGTAATCATAAACTCAATATTGATATGCATTTTAAAATCTTCAAAAGTTATTAAGATTAACTTTTGAATGCTAACGAAGAAGGACAATCAGTTCCAATCTTCCAAGAAACTTCATGCATATAAAACTCTGATTCTCAGCCCTATCTGAAATCCGAAACATGTGATAAGTAGGGAATAAACACATGTAAGGACCAAGAGAACTTAAGACATCTTAAGGCTAACCAAATAAATCTCTGCAGACACTGTCTTCTTAATAAAATCGCAAATCTATATAATGACACCTTACGTTTTTACTTTAGAGACAACCAAGTATTTTTTAAAATTTATATGTATCCACTAGGTTGATCGAGTTAGCCGCTACTAGTTACTAGTCTTAGGTACTACAAAGCTGTGTGCTTAAAAAAGGGGGGAATGGAACAACTGACAAAATAAATGAAGTGTCGGGTTAGAAAAAACTAAGGAGGGTGGGGTGGAAAAAAGTATAAATAAGTATGAGATAGTATTGAGTTAATATTGAGTTTATTTAAAGCTTTACATTAATACTGGGTATCAACCATAACAGTGGTCTGCCATGAAATATCGTACGCACTATGTTGCATCAAATGATAACCTAATATCAAAAAGTATCTCCGACAAAATGTGACATAAATTCCGTTAAGGAAATTAACTCTAGCTAACTCTAGCTTTATGAACCAGTATTTCCGGTCTATTGTCCTGAACTCTTTAAGATGTTATTGACCTATCCATTTTGCAGGTATTTGCCTTGTAGTCAAGTCACATTACTTAAAAAGGGTTCTCAATAGATAGCTTTTACTGTTGAAAATAAATGTCCGACTTTGTTATTCGTTCGAGCACAATGTCTGATTGTTATTATTGTAATTTATAGTAGACAGCTATACCAGACATCTAATAATAGTATTTATGGATAAAGCAACATACTTACATGCGTCACAATCAAACAGGATGTCCAATAAGGTAGTAATGAGTATGAGTAAACATATAACAAAGAGAGAAAGGAAAGAGAAGTGAAATGACTTCGCCATTACCTTTTTGTTTCTTCATGACTATCTTGTTTTTGAATTGTGTGAGGATGTTAGTCATAGACTGTCTCTTTGAAAGCTTTTCGTGATTTGAACTTATTTCCTGAAACTTTTTGAGTAATTCCTGTTTGTCATCCACAGCTGCCTGGCTTTCAATCTCTGCGGTCATCACTGGCAACGAAGCTACGGACAGAAAAAATCTCATGGTGAGACGTGATATCGGGAAAAATTCCTGAAATGATGTCATCTTGCTTCTGGTTTGTTAAGAATCGCACAAGCCTTAGTCAGCTGCAATAAATATAACACTAACTGTTATTTGGCGATCAAATGAATGTCATCATTTTGCTTCTCGGGTGTAGTAATTGTTACGCTAAGGAAAGTTTTCAGTAGAGTTGCGAAAAGAGTGAGTTGTATCAGAGCTGAACAGTCTTGGCGTTGCTAATACTACAGTTGAGTTATAATCATACAGGTAAAGTTTGGCCGTTTTTAAATTTGTAAACAAATCAGATTCATTGACGAAAAGTCAAGGGACTCTTTTGGAATCTTCCCTAGTAACCTGACATGCAGTTAGCACCTCCAAAAATCCTCGTTTTATCATTTACTAACTGGGAATTCTTAAAGTAGAAATAGTTATACAATTTTGTTATTATCAAGTCTATTATTAACACTTTTCTTGTTTCCTTCAAAACAAATTCCTTGGAAATTCTATCTCGGTCTATTGTCGTGAGGCATAGCCAGATTTAGACCATAAAACAAGTTATATTTGTAATAACGAATAAGTAACCCTCTTGTAACTAGATAGTTAAACAACTGAAAATGCCCTAGCTATAATTTCTTGCTGGTACAGAAATTTTAGAGACAACAATAAGTATGAATCGACGTATCAACCTTCCACAATTTACTTCTTAATTAAACTACAGCTCTAAATAAATGTTTCAAGATATGGATTAACTGGCGCCGCTACTGCTAAGGAAACAGAAGACTTATTCACTAAAGGAACAGAACAGATCCTATATTACGATAGAAAAAAAGAAAACACAGGAACGGATGCGTAACAGGGGAGACATTTCAATTTCCAATGTATATTTTGACGTCGTACCATCTTCGGATATCACACCACAACAATAGAACGCAAAGATTAGAATATAATCTATACCTCTGATTTAGATGTCTCCTATTTCTAGCAGAATCTCAAAGTCTCATTATATTTACACAATGGTGTACAAAAAAAAGAAGTTCGCCACAAAATCCTGAGAAAAAAATTTTAGTCTCATGTATGTTGAAATCATACACTGTCACTTTCTAATGTGATCACACTTAAGCGTTATAAATACCTGTCTGCTGTATAAGAGATGTCCAATGCTTATTATAATGCAAGAAGTAATGAATTCATTTCATATATACCTTATGTGTCTAGAGCAATGCCAAGGACACCCTGTATGTTGACAGCTTGATGCCGTGGCTAGTCAACCCACACGTTTTGTCGTGTTTTAAAGCATAATATTCATATGTTTGCCAAATATTTATACTACCCACTATCGATATTGTTTAATAGCATTCTTGTGTGTTTAAGAGGTAATTAAGGAAGCGTTTTTCATGGTTACTTATAAAATGGGAACAGGTAAAGCACGTCTTGCTATGGGAAGGTATGGTCTCCCGTAATACCTCAGGCAGAGGCAGCAGATACGGATATAAAATGCCGGAAAACTTTTTAAACTGCTGGTTGTGTATATTAACTATCACCTTCCTGATACGGTTAGATATACGGACACATGCTTTAGAAGGTAGTATAGGGAACCGGAAATGATGGCGAAGGGTAACGTAGGAAGGTTAATAACAAGAGGTACTCCCTTCGGAATAATGTTTCAGCACGAAAACTGTCTAGGATCAGTCTGTGTCAAGAAATCACAAGCTTGTACTAGGCATGCTATTGCGCAATTTGGGCTAAGTTTCATTAATTTCTTCTCAATTTTAATTCGGACGATTTTGTACTCTGAGGAGTATCAGCCGAAATAAGCTTTAAAGTACTAAAGATGTGTTTGTTTGTTTTCAGTTCTATTAAAGGGAGTGGCAAGTAAGGAAGAACTCGCAATACTTGAAGAAAATATTCATGTTCATTAAACATTGAAAGTTTGCTTCCTTTGATGTGAAAACACAGTTGCATATCAAGTGCCATCTCTATACCACTCTATACAATGAGGAGGGACAGGTGTAGAAAGTTTTTGAAGCATAAAAAGGGCTCTCAGAGCTTTTATGACTAAAGACTAGCACATTATGAACTAGCTCCGTAAGAGTGATCAGCTCACCCCGCCTATGACATAAGTTTATCAGTATTGGTAATATTTTTCAATTTAATTTGATGCCAGGATTTTATCAAAGTTAATCGATAATACCCTCCCCATGTGTTAAAGAAAGGCTGATTTTGATATTCTTTCGGTCTAACTTTCATTTTTAACAGACACGTTGGAGTTACAGCCCTTACAGTTAAAAACTGCTCTACTTTATCTGACTTCCCGTAATGCCTGTTTTGTAGAATTGAACGGAAAGAACAAGTGTTCAAGCGTCAGGTAGCAGGCACAGTGGCTGATAATAAGCCACGAATCAAAGTTTGATGTATTATACGATATTAAGGCCTTACCTAAAGTGACGTAGAGTTCAAATCTGAGGAGGTTAAAGGTCCAAGGTCAATTAACATCGGTTTTATTTAGAAGAGTTAGTATGTGTGTTAACAGCTTATTGTACGCAACTTACAAACAAATGTTTCAGGGTGGAATGTTTTTATTCTCGACATGTCTTACTATTGTATTCATTCCTTTCCATATAGGAAAAACATAGATTTCTTTTGTAGTTACACAGGTATTAGATTGTATTGTTAAGCCCAATATCAGATGACTAAGCTGCACCAGGTACATTGTTGTAGCTGAACAAATCTGTTAGCTTACCCGCTAGCTCAACTTGTAGACAACGATCTTAAAGTACATTGAAAGTAAGAGGGGGAGTGCAAAACAAAACGTACGTTATCTACAGGAGTTCCAGAAGAACTAACATTTCAAATAGACAAGAAAACAAAGGTATCGCTATTCGCTAGTTGTCTGTAGGACTTTTGTAGTGTGAGATGGTCGGGTCGGTATTTTATTTGCTATCAAAATTAACTTTCTGATGATCTGTAAATTTCTGTTATACTAGATCAATACCTTATCGAGTAAGGGTCCATATGTCCTGTGGTGGACCTGTAAGTAAGTCCTCACATCATCACATCTTCGGGTTCACTTTCGAATGTTGTTAAGGAATTCAACGCTTTGTGTCAGTCGAGATCCTACTAACTTTATAACAACAGCCAGTCAAACCTCCCACATCCTTACGTTATTGCTTGTAATTGGACGTCTGGGGAGTCGTATGACCCTGATAATACTAATTTTCCTGTAATTGCCAAAAGGAGTCAATCCACAGCCTCGTGTTGCTCGAGGCAAATAATGACATGTAGGTAGAACAATGTTTTTGAATGGAATCATTATAATAGGCGACTCTTAGTTTCAATTACGTCGTTATAATAAGAGAAAGGAGCCTAGAAAAACGAGAGAATAAGTAGTCTGCAAAAACGACTGTCAAGAGTGATATGTTACCACAGTGCTGGTGATGATCACGTCATGTTTGAAGAATCTGGTATCATGTTTGTTATTACAGTATGTACAACCCACTACTCCTTGCAAAGGAGCGTCATATTTTCAGTTGTTTTTCATAAAGCGGTAAATAACACTGACTTATGTAACGTACCGTTTGTTTTAAGCACATGTTGATAATCCAGATCATGGAACCACAGACTGATGATGTCGTTTGTCAGTCGACTTTAATATACTCGAGTTCAACTTTATGAGAGGATAAGGTAAAAAAGCTAACACAAAAGAAAATACTGGTAGGACTACAAAAAAGATTGTGAGAATGCAAGGAATGCCTGCAATGCCAGAAAATGGCATTATCTTAAGACTTATGTGTTGTTAAGGAGATGACAGTAAGTCAGCCGTTTCGCTATCATGCTTAAGATGTGGCATATTATGTCGAAAGGACTAAACCACAAACTGTAGTATGTAGTTTGTGGTATCATCCGGAAATACCTCTCATGAAGTTCTACGAAGCTGAAGCAATTTAAAAGAACTATCCTGTGTAGGAATAAAGGTATGCGCGAGTTGAGTAACGGCGGCAAAGAGGCCTCCCAAATTTGTACCATCGGAGTACGAACGAATATGCCATACTATCCTTCTTTGAAGAGTGCCAGGAACAGTGCTAACTCAATTGAGATATGCTCCAAAACAGCGATGTTCTACACAATATGACCGTTCTCCAACTTTGTTCTACTCTCTTCTCCTTCGTCGTCAAAGTTAAGATCAGCCATTCTAAACGTTTTTCAGCACGAAATGTACCGAGATCAATTTTTCGTAACTATTTTATCATTGCTACTTTTCAAAAGTCAACAAACGTGTATTTCATAAAGTCGGGGGCAATCAGAAAATTGGATTTTCCTCGCCAATGAAAATTTTTATTTTTTCAAGGGGAATCTTCATCAGCTGTTGTATGATTATTATTCAGGGAGTAAAGAATGTTATGAAATTTTGTGCACTGAGTTAATGTTGAAATGACCCATGTATAACGAAAATATGAGATTCTCCAAGACCCTTCCTAGCGTTTACATTAGTAACTTTAATCAATGCTAGCAGTATCTGAGCTCCTAGTAACTATTTGTCTAGTAGTAATCATCCATCGACACATAATTGTTATCAAAGAGAGAACATTGTCTCAGAATAGAGCTAGATTGTTGTTTTAAAATATAATTGCGCCTAATCAAGGGTGTGCTCGTTACAAATTTCCAAATAATCATTTAACTAAGATGTGTGCTTATTCAAAGACATCTTGTAGATAATATAGTTATGACACCCACACAGTACACGATAAATATCAAACGTTTACGGTACAAAACATAAAACAAGGTTAAGATTTAAGCCACACCGTTGCATATTTGCATTAAATCGGAAGTCCAAAGCCTATATTAACATGTCTTTCATCACTCAGCATCGTTTTAAAAACTTCATATGAAAGAACAGGCTACTGGATTCCTTAGAAGACCATCTTGATCTCCTAATTAGCAGTGGTTGATGAGTAAAAAAGGATTGGAAACTTGTAAGAACACATGGAAAACAAACGGTCTGCTAGAGAGCAGCTAGGTGCTCAAGATTTAAAGCCGCAGTTTGGGATACAAAAAATTTCTGGTAGAACCTGGTTATCTAAGACTAGACGGATTGTCAACTTTACTATTGCAATATTTAGTGCAATGGTAAAGTCTTCGCTTTCGGAGTGGGAGATCCTGGGTTCGAACCGAGCCAGCGCCCCAAGCACTTCAT